>JBAIZL010000002.1:17063566-17073566 GCA_036971475.1 Prosapia bicincta | reverse complement strand
CAGGAACAGGTGCTGGTATAAGAGGCCAAATGCTATTATAAATGACAGGTAATGTCTTACAGGAACAGGTGCTGGCATTCAAGGACATATGCTATTATAAATGACAGGTAATGTCTTCCAAAGGTATTGGTATACGAGGCCAAATGCTATTATAAATGACAGGTAATGTCTTACAGGAACAGGTGCTGGTATAAGAGGCCAAATGCTATTATAAATGACAGGTAATGTCTTACAGGAACAGGTGCTGGCATTCAAGGACATATGCTATTATAAATGACAGGTAATGTCTTCCAAAGGTATTGGTATACGAGGCCAAATGCTATTATAAATGATAGGTAATGTCTAATAGGAAAAGGTGCTGTTATACGAGGACAAATGCTATTATAAATAACAGGTAATATCTTACAGGAACAGGTGCTGGCATTCAAGGACATATGCTATTATAAATGACAGGTAATGTCTTCCAAAGGTATTGGTATACGAGGCCAAATGCTATTATAAATGATAGGTAATGTCTAATAGGAAAAGGTGCTGTTATACGAGGACAAATGCTATTATAAATAACAGGTAATATCTTACAAGAACAGGTGCTGGTATTCAAGGACATATGCTATTATAAATGACAGGTAATGTCTTACAAGAACAGGTGCTGTTATACGAGGACAAATGTTATTATAAATGACAGGTAATGTGTTACAGGAACAGGTGCTGGCATTCAAGGACATATGCTATTATAAATGACAGGTAAAGTCTTCCAAAGGTATTGGTATACGAGGCCAAATGCTATTATAAATAACAGGTAATATCTTACAAGAACAGGTGCTGGTATTCAAGGACATATGCTATTATAAATGACAGGTAATGTCTTACAAGAACAGGTGCTGTTATACGAGGACAAATGCTATTATAAATAACAGGTAATATCTTACAAGAACAGGTGCTGGTATTCAAGGACATATGCTATTATAAATGACAGGTAATGTCTTACAAGAACAGGTGCTGTTATACGAGGACAAATGCTATTATAAATAACAGGTAATATCTTACAAGAACAGGTGCTGGTATTCAAGGACATATGCTATTATAAATGACAGGTAATGTCTTACAAGAACAGGTGCTGTTATACGAGGACAAATGTTATTATAAATGACAGGTAATGTGTTACAGGAACAGGTGCTGTTATACGAGGACAAATGCTATTATAAATGACAGGTAATGTGTTACAGGAACAGGTGCTGGTATAAGAGGACAAATGCAATTATAAATTAGTGGTAATATCTTACAGGAGCAAGTACTATAAAGTAATTAACCTTTTTTAAATAACTATATTTTAACCTTCAAGTTACACACGGTTTAGAAGGATTCTTGCATCCTCTATTGTTTGGTCGATTTTACCAATACTTAGATCATATCGTTACGCTACGATCAGTACTAGTTTCACGCCATCCTTATTTTTGTGTTTCTTCTTCCGACCTGAAATTCAATTTCACTTCTTCTACATTCATACATACCTACTAGATGCGTCTTCCATGAAACCTAACCTTACATCCGAACCTAATTTAAAGCGTCAATGAAATATAATCTAACGGAGTAAAAGATTATTTTTTGAAACTGTTCTATGCAGACGATGTGTGTTATAATGAATCCAATTATACTTTTAATAATTTACCTGACTAGATACTTTTGGCACTTAACATAAATAAGTAAAATTATTTTTGTTCACCAGGTGGCAGCTCAGAGCCGGATGGACACAGTTTAGAGGGCGATGGACGAGCGAATAGAGACGTGAACATGCCGACATCCAAGCCTTTGCTCTTCGTGTGCCAGGTCATATACATCATAACTTTACAAAGGTTGGACACAGTGTCACCTTCTCCTCCTCCCACAGGTAACAGATACAGTTTAACTTGATGTCGTGATAAAGACAGCCTTCAACGCAGAAGTGAGTTTTTATTAAAACGTTTTTGCGTTGTTAAAACAATATATGTTTATAGTATGATATTACTGGTATATGATAGGGTAGAAGAATTGACAGTGTGTGTAGAGAAATAGTAACAGAAAAATAGTATGAGAATATTATGTAGTAATACTAAGTCTAATAAGGAAATATTGTTCTTGAGTAAGCCAGCTCTTAAACCTGCTCTTAAACCTGCTCTGCCTATGCTGTGATATGATCTTGTTTAAAGAGCCTGTAAATTTGTTTTATTAGTTTATTTAAACTATACTGTACTTATAAATACTTAGTTCAATAACTGAAGTAAACTACGCCGCCATAGTTTATTATATTGTCACTGATGGTGGTAGCATAGCAACTGAAATATGTGAAAAGAGATTAGATATTTTGCCAAGGAAATAGGTTTTAGTGTTTTTTGTGCATACTTACAAGTAATTCAAACAAAAATGTTATATTATTCAGTGTGCTACTAATAAGAAAATAAATTTAATATCAGAAAAAAAGCCTTAACTTACAACTAACAGAGCAAATTTAGAAATGTGTACAGACCACTATAAATTCTTAGATTGTACATTAAACAGCACAAATTTATTCAAAAGTAAACAGCTAAGCAACAGTAAGAATAATCAGCTAAGTTTATTAACATTATTTCTTATATTAAAACATAGGACAAACAAGTTCTATGTAGTCATGATGTAATTATGTAATTACAAGTTTTTATGTAATTAAAAGTTTCAATTACCTGTCGTGTATGAGACTAACTATATTAAATATGAAACTTCGATAAATATCTACAGTGTATCAACAAAAACAAGTAATACGAAAAACAAATTTGAGTTTCTTTTTTAACATTGAGTGTAATCTACTAAAAATTTAAAAAAATGTATTTGCACTTACGTGGATAAATAAAAAGTATACTATTACGGATAGGAAACTGGAACTGTAGGTTTTCCAGAGCTTGATAAAATGTTGAGATAAACAGAATATATAATATATAACTTTTGTATACTATATTTTAGGAGTAGCTTGTCAAATTAGAGCTTAAAAAGCGAGAGAAAGTAGATAGAAGAGGCCAACAAGAGTGATTTTGGGGTTTAAACCCTCCAAGAAGGATTATAAAATATCTTTCTAATCTTTTACAAGCTAAAACCTTATTCTAAATGTCTAACAAAGTTCATTTTAATTTTAAATTCTCACTAAGAAATTCAAATATTATAATTCCAAGGAGTTTTCAAATAAAACAAGTTAACACTTAACTGAAAGCTGTAAATAAATTTGCGTGTAGATTGTGAGTAACTAGTCTTGACGGAGGCTGCATCTTTGAAAATCAAGTAGTATAAAAAATAAAAATTAAAGTAAATTCCTATTTGAAATGTTTTATTGTTGGTAATTTTTATTAAATAAATAATATTAGTATAATTGAAGTAACATAACCTATGCGTTAAAACAGCTGTTCTACCACATAATCTATAACATAAAATCAGCTGTTTTATGAAATCATATGTATTCACTTATTGTAAGCCAAATGGGACCAAACAGCTATATTGCATACCTTACCCCTTTTACGTAAAGGTCTTCTCCCCTAAAAACTAAAATTTATTTATTAAATTTAACTAATGATATATTATTTGGAGAAACTATATTAACATCAAGTGTCATCAAGTGTTTTAAGATAGGTGGAGGAATAAAATGTATTTGACTAAAGATTGAAAATTTGAAAACTATATATATATATATATATATATATATATATATATATCAATATATATATATATATATATATATGTGTGTGTGTGTGTGTGTGTGTGTGTGTGTGTGTGTGTGTGTGTGTGTGTGTGTGTGTGTGTGTGTGTGTGTGTGTGTGTGTGTGTGTGTGTGTGTGTGTGTGTGTGTGTGTGTGTGTGTGTGTGTGTGTGTGTGTGTGTGTGTGTGTGTGTGTGTGTGTGTGTGTGTGTGTGTGTGTGTGTGTGTGTGTGTGTGTGTGTGTGTGTGTGTGTGTGTGTGTGTGTGTGTGTGTGTGTGTGTGTGTGTGTGTGTGTGTGTGTGTGTGTGTGTGTGTGTGTGTGTGTGTGTGTGTGTGTGTGTGTGTGTGTGTGTGTGTGTGTGTGTGTGTGTGTGTGTGTGTGTGTGTGTGTGTGTGTGTGTGTGTGTGTGTGTGTGTGTGTGTGTGTGTGTGTGTGTGTGTGTGTGTGTGTGTGTGTGTGTGTGTGTGTGTGTGTGTGTGTGTGTGTGTGTGTGTGTGTGTGTGTGTGTGTGTGTGTGTGTGTGTGTGTGTGTGTGTGTGTGTGTGTGTGTGTGTGTGTGTGTGTGTGTGTGTGTGTGTGTGTGTGTGTGTGTGTGTGTGTGTGTGTGTGTGTGTGTGTGTGTGTGTGTGTGTGTGTGTGTGTGTGTGTGTGTGTGTGTGTGTGTGTGTGTGTGTGTGTGTGTGTGTGTGTGTGTGTGTGTGTGTGTGTGTGTGTGTGTGTGTGTGTGTGTGTGTGTGTGTGTGTGTGTGTGTGTGTGTGTGTGTGTGTGTGTGTGTGTGTGTGTGTGTGTGTGTGTGTGTGTGTGTGTGTGTGTGTGTGTGTGTGTGTGTGTGTGTGTGTGTGTGTGTGTGTGTGTGTGTGTGTGTGTGTGTGTGTGTGTGTGTGTGTGTGTGTGTGTGTGTGTGTGTGTGTGTGTGTGTGTGTGTGTGTGTGTGTGTGTGTGTGTGTGTGTGTGTGTGTGTGTGTGTGTGTGTGTGTGTGTGTGTGTGTGTGTGTGTGTGTGTGTGTGTGTGTGTGTGTGTGTGTGTGTGTGTGTGTGTGTGTGTGTGTGTGTGTGTGTGTGTGTGTGTGTGTGTGTGTGTGTGTGTGTGTGTGTGTGTGTGTGTGTGTGTGTGTGTGTGTGTGTGTGTGTGTGTGTGTGTGTGTGTGTGTGTGTGTGTGTGTGTGTGTGTGTGTGTGTGTGTGTGTGTGTGTGTGTGTGTGTGTGTGTGTGTGTGTGTGTGTGTGTGTGTGTGTGTGTGTGTGTGTGTGTGTGTGTGTGTGTGTGTGTGTGTGTGTGTGTGTGTGTGTGTGTGTGTGTGTGTGTGTGTGTGTGTGTGTGTGTGTGTGTGTGTGTGTGTGTGTGTGTGTGTGTGTGTGTGTGTGTGTGTGTGTGTGTGTGTGTGTGTGTGTGTGTGTGTGTGTGTGTGTGTGTGTGTGTGTGTGTGTGTGTGTGTGTGTGTGTGTGTGTGTGTGTGTGTGTGTGTGTGTGTGTGTGTGTGTGTGTGTGTGTGTGTGTGTGTGTGTGTGTGTGTGTGTGTGTGTGTGTGTGTGTGTGTGTGTGTGTGTGTGTGTGTGTGTGTGTGTGTGTGTGTGTGTGTGTGTGTGTGTGTGTGTGTGTGTGTGTGTGTGTGTGTGTGTGTGTGTGTGTGTGTGTGTGTGTGTGTGTGTGTGTGTGTGTGTGTGTGTGTGTGTGTGTGTGTGTGTGTGTGTGTGTGTGTGTGTGTGTGTGTGTGTGTGTGTGTGTGTGTGTGTGTGTGTGTGTGTGTGTGTGTGTGTGTGTGTGTGTGTGTGTGTGTGTGTGTGTGTGTGTGTGTGTGTGTGTGTGTGTGTGTGTGTGTGTGTGTGTGTGTGTGTGTGTGTGTGTGTGTGTGTGTGTGTGTGTGTGTGTGTGTGTGTGTGTGTGTGTGTGTGTGTGTGTGTGTGTGTGTGTGTGTGTGTGTGTGTGTGTGTGTGTGTGTGTGTGTGTGTGTGTGTGTGTGTGTGTGTGTGTGTGTGTGTGTGTGTGTGTGTGTGTGTGTGTGTGTGTGTGTGTGTGTGTGTGTGTGTGTGTGTGTGTGTGTGTGTGTGTGTGTGTGTGTGTGTGTGTGTGTGTGTGTGTGTGTGTGTGTGTGTGTGTGTGTGTGTGTGTGTGTGTGTGTGTGTGTGTGTGTGTGTGTGTGTGTGTGTGTGTGTGTGTAGGGAGGGTGAGAACTATAGAAGAAATGGGAAAAAGTTTTCAAATGTGTTTTCAAAAGGTTTTATGTATGTCACATTTATTTAAGGTTTCAAATTAGGTTTTGTTATAAGGCAAGGAATCACATTTAAAAAAACAAGGACTAATCGATAGGAATTTGAGGAGGAGTAAGAAGAATATTTAGAATTATAAGGATAAGTATTCCGATACTAATAGGTGGGAGACTCTCCCGTAGGAAAACAAGCTTCCCTGGGTAGATCTAGTCTTTATCTCGGTGCTATAGAACGCTACCATCTCGTAGAAGGGAAAACAAGGTGACGTAACACCAACTATAGAAACGTTACTCTACCCTACTATTGCCAAACGCAATTCTAACACGGTTTGCGTGGAAAGGGTCACTTTGCTCTATATTTTAGTGCGTGTTCTTTTTTATGGGGGAATTTAATACAAGTTGTGATCAAGTAATTTGAATCGTGTCATCAAGTTTCGCGATTGTCGCCTGAGAACGTCCAGCGAGCTTAGATTTACACCAGCAATCCCAACTCGCACGGTAATGCTGTCATAATTAAAGCGTAAATCTTACAAGTTTACTGCAACTGTAATAAACAATGATTAAACGGAGCTAATGTAAGTGGAAGCAATAAAAGGATAAAAGTTCCGTCGCGGCGCCTGCACAAGTATTGTTTAATGGTGTAATAAAGTCCTGAAATAGTTTATATGTAAGTGTTTGTGTGTGTGTGTGTGTGTGTTGTGTACGTGTGAGTGTGTGTGTGCGCACGCGAGATCGTGAGTGTGTAGCAGATACTTAGTATTGTATTTCGTTTAATCTATTCACTGGTTAAACATGATTTATTTATAATGAAAAGGCCGCTGTTTTTACGAGACAACAAAGATTATTTATTAGCACTACGTTCTTAAAACTAATTCGTTGTTTTTGCAATTCTGAAATATAATACAATTTATACAATTCAATAAATAGAACAATAGTTAATACACAGTAACAGTTAAAGATACAATTACAATACACCCTGATTTTATTAATAACAATTAATCAGACATCACATACATACATGCCTTAATAGTCAAGTCAGTATATTCTAGAGCTAATGGAAAAAATATATAACAGTAATAGTTGCAATATATATATATGTATACTTATTGGAAATATAGAAAAAAGTAAAATAGTAAATATACTATATGAAAAAAGTAATATAAAAAATATCAAGTTAGTTCCTACTATTTTAATTACTTTTTTAAAAATAATTACAATTAATATAAATTATGTATATAGGGGTGTAAATGAATATCTTTCTTTATTTATACTGTAGGTTTCGAGAGTCGATAAATATCCTTTAAAAAACACAAACATCTAGTCTTGCGTATTACATACCAGGAAATAAACTCTCTTGAAGCCAATTAATCTATCAAACAAAGACGACACCTATAATTAGCTATTTGGTTTTTATACCCGCTATAGATAAATTGTGATTAGCTGATCTAGCACGCAAACCGCAATGGGCTAAGGAACTGTACATAAAGGAATGTATCTAAATTGTACGTACAGTTCTATATTGCTATTCAAATAAAGTTACAATCTTCAATAAGTGTAACTCATTTGCATGAAACAATCATACATATAGTTCCACCAAGAAGTATACAGGGGTGTACATATGACTGAATCACAATATTAAGAGGCAAAATAGAAAGCAAAATGAATGACTAAAACTAATTAATTATTAATGAATAATTGTTTGAAAAAACTGTATTAACAACAAGTGCCATCCACTACATGTTTTACAAAATGTGTTTGAACGTGAGTGGATGAATAAAAAGTATTTTATTAACGACTAAAAATTTGAACACCCACAAACACTCAAACACACACACACACACACACACACACACACACACACACACATATATATATATATATATATATATAATAGTAGAAATTGAATAAAGAAAAACAACGTGTAATGTTTTGAAATAGAGATATACTATACCAGAAATACGTCACTAACCATATGAAACAAGTATCTATTTAAAACATTTAAATAAAACCAGGTAGAAAACGCAACCTATATTGTCAGCATTAATAAATAATCTGAGTAATTAAAGTATTTATTATTAATGGGCATGTATGAGGGGTTTATATGCGTTTTACAATTTGTCAAAGTGACTTCTATATTAATATAAAAACAATTTTAATGCAACTATTCCTACTTCAACCATTTACCTAATTTTACCATTTACAAATTATTTTTAGACTATTTACTTGATGGTTGAATCATGAATGAACGAAATTTGAATAATTATCGAAATCTTGTTTCTGTTCATGACGAGCTGGTTGTAAATTATTTATTACACTTTTGCTATTACTTGCGACCAGACGTTTTGTTAGCTAAAGGTTGTTAAATTGTTAACATACACTTGGAGGAAACGTTTTCGTCTTACAACTTCTTCACAGGAGGCTGAAGAAGTCGAAAGACGAAAACATTTCCTCCTAGAGTAACTTAACAATTTAACAACCTTTAGTTAACCAAACGTCGGTCGCAAGTAATAGCAAAAGTGTAATAAGTAATATGAATAATTGTTATTCATTCTACGGTAAGTTGTAATTTATTATTGTAATATGTATTGACTATTGCACTATTTATTATATTGCGTGAATTGTATTATAGTTCAGACTTAAAAAGTACAGCAAATAATTTGTGCAAACTTGTAGAAAGATATAACTCTCGACTCATTGAAAAAACCTCCTTTTTATTCCATACTAAGCAACTGCATACGAATGAAAATACGTTTAAAAACATTATTTATATTATTATTATTTTTTCTATTGATGTGATTATGAAGAAGGATAATTTTAAACGAAAATATTCGCATAACTTTACTGAGAGTGTGTCACACGGAGCAACTTTCATTAATGTCATTCTTTGCCAGTTCCCAGTAGTGCTTCATTTAATTTAATGTCTGTAAATTAAATAGCCACCACTCAATGTTCTTTTACAGTTTCCTCATCTTAGCCTCTTCACTCATTTTGTTCTACCTGTTCCCATTTAGAAATTTTACACCCTCGTCTGTTTCCATTTTCAAATAATACAAAACTTCTACTAATTGAAAATGTCACTTGTTTGCCTCTTGAACTTTCTCAAAGCTCATTGTTGTCCACCTGTACAATTTCAGTATTTTTAGTTTTTTTTATCACTTATATTATCTTTTGTTTTTACATTAATTTTAATCCTATAATTGTCTTTTATTAACAGCTCATGAAATCTATATTTTACCTCTCTCACTCCCTCATGTCAAGACAATGTACACTTCACAAGAATAAAACTAGCAGCCATTATTTTGCTCTTCCAAGTAGAATAAGATCACGACTAAGAGAAACAATATTAATTTTAAATCTAGCGTCCAAGTAAAGCTATAAAAACACCAGAAAGTGATCGATTTTCAATAAAACCTTTCCAAGTAAATAATTAAGGGTTTTTATTTATTGTAGAAATATTATTTACAGCATGTCTTATAGGTCAATGCGATCCAGCTTATACGGTGTATTACTCCCCCGGGACTTCCTCTGACCTTAGATTATACCTCTTAACCCACTTAAAGTAGAAGTATGGTCTGACATATAAAAACGCTAGCTCTTTATGTACTCTCGTGTATTACTCATTCTAAAAACATTAAACAGAAAGCATTCTGTAAAGAAGCAACACAGCTTTTATCTTTATATTCGGAATTGAAAGAGGAAGAATCGCGTAAGTTTTTAGTGTAAATTAAGAAGCACGTGCATAGGTTCGTTTTTTGTAAGATTGTTAAGAGGAATACATAATAATCCTATTATCATGTAAAATCTGAAAAGGATGCAGATTTAAAATAGGAAATAGTTAGGGACATACAATTAATCATTGCCTAACAATAGGGTGTTCCGGTCATCACTGGGAAAGTAGATTTATACTGTTAGAGTCACACAATAATCCTGTGTAAATACCAAGCCCATATAGGGACAGAGATAAGAAAAGCATTGGATTTACATAAAAGCAAAGGGTATAGAGCTTCACTGATGCTGAACATGGGGGCAATCATTCGCTCGTAGGCTTGTAGCAGACCTACTCTTTCATGGTGTTACCCAGTGGTTTTTACCCT
>JBAIZL010000002.1:16991066-17058566 GCA_036971475.1 Prosapia bicincta | reverse complement strand
GTTACAGACCTAGTTTTGTAGTTATTGTAACATCATGATATTATAATAATGATTAAAGACTCCATGACAAGGCGTGCTAAACTATTATTAGACATCTCAATAATCCCTGTTTTACAATCACCCTTAACATTATTGTGACCGTGACAGCCACTTCTTTTGCAGCCATACGGTTCGTGATCTGTCAACATCGTTTTAACCCCAGCCTGTATACATTGTGACAATCACATCATTGTTACTTTTAGTTATTGTTACAGACCTAGTTTTGTAGTTATTGTAACATCATGATATTATAATAATGATTAAAGACTCCATGACAAGGCGTGCTAAACTATTATTAGACATCTCAATAATCCCTGTTTTACAATCACCCTTAACATTATTGTGACCGTGACAGCCACTTCTTTTGCAGCCATACGGTTCGTGATCTGTCAACATCGTTTTAACCCCAGCCTGTATACATTGTGACAATCACATCATTGTTACTTTTAGTTATTGTTACAGACCTAGTTTTGTAGTTATTGTAACATCATGATATTATAATAATGATTAAAGACTCCATGACAAGGCGTGCTAAACTATTATTAGACATCTCAATAATCCCTGTTTTACAATCACCCTTAACATTATTGTGACCGTGACAGCCACTTCTTTTGCAGCCATACGGTTCGTGATCTGTCAACATCGTTTTAACCCCAGCCTGTATACATTGTGACAATCACATCATTGTTACTTTTAGTTATTGTTACAGACCTAGTTTTGTAGTTATTGTAACATCATGATATTATAATAATGATTAAAGACTCCATGACAAGGCGTGCTAAACTACTATTAGACATCTCAATAATCCCTGTTTTACAATCATCCTTAACATTATAGTGACAGCCATTTCTTTGCAGCCATACGGTTCGTGATCTGTCAACATCGTTTTAACCCCAGCCTGTATACATTGTGACAATCACATTATTGTTACTTTTAGTTATTGTTACAGACCTAGTTTTGTAGTTATTGTAACATCATGATATTATAATAATGATTAAAGACTCCATGACAAGGCGTGCTAAACTACTATTAGACATCTCAATAATCCCTGTTTTACAATCACCCTTAACATTATTGTGACCGTGACAGCCACTTCTTTTGCAGCCATACGGTTCGTGATCTGTCAACATCGTTTTAACCCCAGCCTGTATACATTGTGACAATCACATTATTGTTACTTTTAGTTATTGTTACAGACCTAGTTTTGTAGTTATTGTAACATCATGATATTATAATAATGATTAAAGACTCCATGACAAGGCGTGCTAAACTACTATTAGACATCTCAATAATCCCTGTTTTACAATCACCCTTAACATTATTGTGACCGTGACAGCCACTTCTTTTGCAGCCATACGGTTCGTGATCTGTCAACATCGTTTTAACCCCAGCCTGTATACATTGTAACAATCACATCATTGTTACTTTTAGTTATTGTTACAGACCTAGTTTTGTAGTTATTGTAAC
Source organism: Prosapia bicincta (assembly GCA_036971475.1). NCBI lineage: Eukaryota > Metazoa > Arthropoda > Insecta > Hemiptera > Cercopidae > Prosapia > Prosapia bicincta. The sequence goes on along the minus strand of JBAIZL010000002.1, from coordinate 17,057,060 downwards.
ATCATGATATTATAATAATGATTAAAGACTCCATGACAAGGCGTGCTAAACTACTATTAGACATCTCAATAATCCCTGTTTTACAATCATCCTTAACATTATAGTGACAGCCATTTCTTTGCAGCCACACGGTTCGTGATCTGTCAACATCGTTTTAACCCCAGCCTGTATACATTGTGACAATCACATTATTTTTACTTTTAGTTATTGTTACAGACCTAGTTTTGTAGTTATTGTAACATCATGATATTATAATAATGATTAAAGACTCCATGACAAGGCGTGCTAAACTATTATTAGACATCTCAGTAATCCCTGTTTTACAATCACCCTTAACATTATTGTGACCGTGACAACCACTTCTTTTGCAGCCATACGGTTCGTGATCTGTCAACATCGTTTTAACCCCAGCCTGTATACATTGTGACAATCACATCATTGTTACTTTTAGTTATTGTTACAGACCTAGTTTTGTAGTTATTGTAACATCATGATATTATAATAATGATTAAAGACTCCATGACAAGGCGTGCTAAACTACTATTAGACATCTCAATAATCCCTGTTTTACAATCATCCTTAACAGTATAGTGACAGCCATTTCTTTGCAGCCATACGGTTCGTGATCTGTCAACATCGTTTTAACCCCAGCCTGTATACATTGTGACAATCACATTATTGTTACTTTTAGTTATTGTTACAGACCTAGTTTTGTAGTTATTGTAACATCATGATATTATAATAATGATTAAAGACTCCATGACAAGGCGTGCTAAACTATTATTAGACATCTCAGTAATCCCTGTTTTACAATCACCCTTAACATTATTGTGACCGTGACAGCCACTTCTTTTGCAGCCATACGGTTCGTGATCTGTCAACATCGTTTTAACCCCAGCCTGTATACATTGTGACAATCACATCATTGTTACTTTTAGTTATTGTTACAGACCTAGTTTTGTAGTTATTGTAACATCATGATATTATAATAATGATTAAAGACTCCATGACAAGGCGTGCTAAACTACTATTAGACATCTCAATAATCCCTGTTTTACAATCATCCTTAACATTATAGTGACAGCCATTTCTTTGCAGCCATACGGTTCGTGATCTGTCAACATCGTTTTAACCCCAGCCTGTATACATTGTGACAATCACATTATTGTTACTTTTAGTTATTGTTACAGACCTAGTTTTGTAGTTATTGTAACATCATGATATTATAATAATGATTAAAGACTCCATGACAAGGCGTGCTAAACTACTATTAGACATCTCAATAATCCCTGTTTTACAATCACCCTTAACATTATTGTGACCGTGACAGCCACTTCTTTTGCAGCCATACGGTTCGTGATCTGTCAACATCGTTTTAACCCCAGCCTGTATACATTGTGACAATCACATTATTGTTACTTTTAGTTATTGTTACAGACCTAGTTTTGTAGTTATTGTAACATCATGATATTATAATAATGATTAAAGACTCCATGACAAGGCGTGCTAAACTACTATTAGACATCTCAATAATCCCTGTTTTACAATCATCCTTAACATTATAGTGACAGCCATTTCTTTGCAGCCATACGGTTCGTGATCTGTCAACATCGTTTTAACCCCAGCCTGTATACATTGTGACAATCACATTATTGTTACTTTTAGTTATTGTTACAGACCTAGTTTTGTAGTTATTGTAACATCATGATATTATAATAATGATTAAAGACTCCATGACAAGGCGTGCTAAACTATTATTAGACATCTCAGTAATCCCTGTTTTACAATCACCCTTAACATTATTGTGACCGTGACAGCCACTTCTTTTGCAGCCATACGGTTCGTGATCTGTCAACATCGTTTTAACCCCAGCCTGTATACATTGTGACAATCACATCATTGTTACTTTTAGTTATTGTTACAGACCTAGTTTTGTAGTTATTGTAACATCATGATATTATAATAATGATTAAAGACTCCATGACAAGGCGTGCTAAACTACTATTAGACATCTCAATAATCCCTGTTTTACAATCATCCTTAACATTATAGTGACAGCCATTTCTTTGCAGCCATACGGTTCGTGATCTGTCAACATCGTTTTAACCCCAGCCTGTATACATTGTGACAATCACATTATTGTTACTTTTAGTTATTGTTACAGACCTAGTTTTGTAGTTATTGTAACATCATGATATTATAATAATGATTAAAGACTCCATGACAAGGCGTGCTAAACTACTATTAGACATCTCAATAATCCCTGTTTTACAATCACCCTTAACATTATTGTGACCGTGACAGCCACTTCTTTTGCAGCCATACGGTTCGTGATCTGTCAACATCGTTTTAACCCCAGCCTGTATACATTGTGACAATCACATTATTGTTACTTTTAGTTATTGTTACAGACCTAGTTTTGTAGTTATTGTAACATCATGATATTATAATAATGATTAAAGACTCCATGACAAGGCGTGCTAAACTACTATTAGACATCTCAATAATCCCTGTTTTACAATCATCCTTAACATTATAGTGACAGCCATTTCTTTGCAGCCATACGGTTCGTGATCTGTCAACATCGTTTTAACCCCAGCCTGTATACATTGTGACAATCACATTATTGTTACTTTTAGTTATTGTTACAGACCTAGTTTTGTAGTTATTGTAACATCATGATATTATAATTATGATTAAAGACTCCATGACAAGGCGTGCTAAACTACTATTAGACATCTCAATAATCCCTGTTTTACAATCACCCTTAACATTATTGTGACCGTGACAGCCACTTCTTTTGCAGCCATACGGTTCGTGATCTGTCAACATCGTTTTAACCCCAGCCTGTATACATTGTGACAATCACATCATTGTTACTTTCAGTTATTGTTACAGACCTAGTTTTGTAGTTATTGTAACATCATGATATTATAATAATGATTAAAGACTCCATGACAAGGCGTGCTAAACTACTATTAGACATCTCAATAATCCCTGTTTTACAATCATCCTTAACATTATAGTGACAGCCATTTCTTTGCAGCCATACGATTCGTGACCTGCCAACATCGTTTCAAACCCTTTTTGTATACATTGTGATAATCCCATCATTGTTACTTTTAGTTATTGTTACAGACTTAGTTTTGTAGTTATTGTAACATCATGATATTATAATAATGATTAAAGACTCCATGACAAGGCGTGCTAAACTACTATTAGACATCTCAATAATCCCTGTTTTACAATCACCCTTAACATTATTGTGACCGTGACAGCCACTTCTTTTGCAGCCATACGGTTCGTGATCTGTCAACATCGTTTTAACCCCAGCCCGTATACATTGTGACAATCACATCATTGTTACTTTTAGTTATTGTTACAGACCTAGTTTTGTAGTTATTGTAACATCATGATATTATAATAATGATTAAAGACTCCATGACAAGGCGTGCTAAACTATTATTAGACATCTCAATAATCCCTGTTTTACAATCATCCTTAACATTATTGTGACCGTGACAGCCTCTTCTTTTGCAGCCATACGGTTCGTGATCTGTCAACATCGTTTTAACCCCAGCCTGTATACATTGTGACAATCACATTATTGTTACTTTTAGTTATTGTTACAGACCTAGTTTTGTAGTTATTGTAACATCATGATATTATAATAATTACTGAAGTGACCGAGACAAGGCGTGCTGAACCATTATTAGACATCGCGATAATTCCTTTTTACAATCATCCTTAACATTATAATGACAGCCATTTCTTTGCAGCTATACAGTTCTTGACTTGTCGTCATCGTGCCCATCCTATGTATGTAGGCATTGCCCCAGACCAAGCTTCGCAGACATTGCAACAAACCCCAATGTTGTTGGCATCATATAAACCTACACAATCCCAGATACGGTGGCGACGATCGCAATTTTGATCATTCTATTTCAGCAGTGAAATAAAACGTTCGGGTTTGGATTCGACCCGAGTTGTATTGTAGTGGAATGTATTTCTCCGCATTTACTTTGTGTGTATTGGGGAAAGGGGGAGAGCAGATGCTCCAAGCTGTATTAAAGAGCACAGAACATACCCTACGTTTTATCTTTCATGTTTTTACGACACAATAAGGCAACGGGTTTAAATTCTTTCCATTAAAACTCAAGTTGAGTTTAGCTAAATATTTATCCATAAACGGAAAAGAAATTCCAAAACAGGGCTATAATATACGACTTTTATACAATAATTCCAGTGTACATGCAAATTATTATTATATTTGGTACAAATTTGTCCATTCGTAACGAAATATAACGTTTTTAGTGGCGTTTGTAAAAATTAAATGTGTTTGTCATTATTAAATAGAAATTTTAGTTTACGTAGACATAAATTCATGATTAAGAAACCTCTATTTCCGCTACTTGATAGCAATTGCTTTCCTGTTCTCTTTTACTGATTATCCTTATAAATTATTCCCTTGTTGTAGCCATTTCTCATATCGAATAGTCCCCGTAACATAAAGTTAATGGTGACTTTATGTCTCAGAATTGTAACAAGAATTGTGGCATGTTTGAAACATTTTTTCCCTGTTGATTTATATGGAATAGTAATATAGATGCACGATGTCTCCTCTGGTCTGAGGTCCAGTTCTCGAAGGAAAACTAACCTTTACCACAGTAAAAAAGAAAAAAAAACAGGCGGAATTTATGTAGCGTAAAACCAAGGTCTGGAAGTACTTCTGGTTCTGAGTTTCAGAGGAAATCCTGCGGCAGCTAGAGATCTCTCTTCACCTCGGATTAAAGCAGGTCTAGTTTACGTAAGCAACCCTCTCCAAGGGGTCATAATTTTCTTCTTTAAACAATACAAGAGAATCATTAGGTCCTTAGTCATACCTACGTAATTTTTCCAACCCTTAGAGTACTTGACTTCAGATGGTGGACCCGTGGTAGGAGGGACCCGCGGACCAACAGTGTGCTGTGTGCTGAAGTGTATTTGAAATGAAGAAGAAGATGAAAAAGAAAGAAGAAGAAGAGTGGCAAGAGAATGCCTAGCCTTGCGACTTTAATCCTCCTCCCGAAGATACACTATGTAGAAAGATACACTAGGGGAGTGTCTAGCTTAGTTTGTGAATCCACTACCCCCATGAATCCTTTCCTCAATCTATGTACCCAGATAATAGAACTTCCGCCCATGAACCAACAGGTAGAAGTCCGACCTTTTTGAGGTTCTGCCTGGCGAACCTTGTTCATGGAGCTGTACTCTACAGTCAAAAGGCAAAGGAGCTGGCGGTTGCTATATTCCGGACTTTCGATATAATCTAAAACTCCATGAACATGAAAACAACAACATGTAATAATTATGGCTTGTCCTCTAATTATAATTTAATTTATCCTTCCTTATATTTGTCTTTATGAGGCGCTATGACTCGTTTGAGAGTAGGACCACCACAAGTATGCCTCCCTTCCCAAGGGTAATAATCCTATCTTAATCCTTTCCTGTCTATACAATCCTTTCCTGTCTTCCATAGGCAGTGATATTTAAGAAATATAAATAAAGAACAAAAAATCGTATTTCTCCGTTTTGTCTTCAAAAGTGTTTCTGAAATATCAAAAAAGACGAAGAACAAAAAACTGAAAAAAGGGACTATAAAAATACCCAGAAAACATAAAAGTTTTATTTATGGAGAAGATATTATTTTATGCTTACAAAATAAAAATTGAGCTTCCAAATCTCATGAACACAAAGAAAGAAGTCATTAGAGATTATAGAAACCTCCCAGTATAATAACATGTCGGAGATCAGATACACACTCAAGAAGAGCTAGATCTAAGAAAGACCTCAGAAAGAAGTGTCCGAAATGGATGGAAGACAGAAACGAAACAAATTAGAGTAAATTTAAAGATTAATAGCCTTATAAAAAAAGTGATCGTTTTGGCTTAAAAAAACTTATAAACGCAAACAATCTGAAATAAAATGACCCTTTGCTGCTAGTCCGTACTAAACAAAGAAATACATCTTCTTAAATCAAATCCTAGAAACTAGTGAAGTCTGGTAATAGTTTATGACACCAGACTTCACTAAAATGGAGAATTCTTATATATACATTGAGTTTACTATCACTGTAAGTTGGATTCGTTGGTAACAGTGTTTCACGTACTACATCTGTGTCTTCTGTTTCTCAATCTTCAGTTTCCACCTATCTTAAGCTGTTTAAGATATCACCTGTTGTAGGACGTAAACAGTAATTACTAGGAATATCTGTTTCCATATCGGAGCTGTTTAAATATTTTTGTAATTTCAACGAAGCACTCCCAACCAAATGAACAGCCTTTTCAAAGAGACCGAATAAGATTAATTCGAAAATAGCGAAAAACCGCTTTGAGTCGAGTCGCTCCTGTCAGAGGTGCTTTTCCATATAAAGAAAGACTGCTCATTGCAAACAGTGCTTTGCATGTCATTAAAGTAGAGCGGAGTAATAGGACTGCATTAAATCAGGGACAAAGCAAGGGGTCGGGGCTCACTTTGAACTACTTGTCTGGTAAACAAATTGAACGCAGGTGTTGCCTTATACAGTTCTAGTTCGAAAGAGTCGACTCTATCACTCGAACTATGATTATAAGTCTCACATCTCTCATTAGATACACCCTACAGAGTGTTTACACGATTTTATTTTCTCTTTAATCTTGACAAGGATAGGTTTAATTTGAAGATGCTATCTTACAAACATTAGCATATAATTTCTTACACAGGAAAATTTCATGGCTTGCCTTAGTTTACATAGCAATGGGTGTAGTCGAATTCGTCCAATCTGTGTTAGTCCCCCTAGTAGGGAGGTCGATCTGATCCGATGGTTCGTAGGGGTCAGCTCGACCTTGTCTGACGGGAACACATATGAACAAACTATAGAAATAGTTGTTAGGTTAGGCTATGTTACTACTCACTCAACAAAAACATCGTACTCTTTTCTGCTCACTAATTACGCCTACCGTGACTATCAAGATAACTGGCTGGTTACAATGAGTGTAGGGGGTGGGGTGCTGAGGGTACCTAGGTAACCCTTCCGGCATTTCCTGCCTCTACCTGCCTACTAGCCAATTAGACCCTTTCTTAAGCAACAAAAATATCATTGGAATATTTTAAACGGGTGATGTTGAATTGGGCCCACGGTCTGTTAAAGTCGTAAAAACGACGGTTGGATTGGGACCATGATCAGTTCGGAGGTAGTGTAGAATTGGACCCATACCTCTACAATCATGACCTACAAAATGGAATGCTCGCATTCACCTTTAGCTTTAAATACATTCAAACATCTAATATAGATGTTTGGTTACGGTCAGATAGTGGTCAAACATCTACTTTAGACGATTGAAACATCTCCTTTTTATATCAATATAAGTAGTAGTGGCATAATATTTTGTTATATAAAAACACCCCTATATTATTAAAATCACCATTGGCAGGGGGTCATTGGAACGGTTCAGTATGTCACCGTTATAGGGTTACAAGAACGGACACGTAATGGAATGCTCGCTTGACCTGGCGAGCACTACGTTAATGAATAGAATTATTCGTAAGTTTAAATAATAGTTATAACAAGAAAGTACAGTATTTTTAATGAATTTTATACTTCTTTATGTTTTAGTAAAGTTTTATTGTATTTATTTACTTACATTATGTTTTAGTTTTTAATACTGTCGTACATTAAAGTAAAACAAATGTCTGATCACTTAACAAAACTAATGTTGCCCGACTGACCAATTCAACCTCGACTTTGTGAGGGTTGACGGTAATCCGCCGGAATGTTTCGACCGTGGACCCAGTTCGGTACAACCCTTAGCAATTGTCAACTTTATCCCCAACAAATAAATAAAACGATATAACTTACAAAATAGGACACTAGCAATAAATCTCTTACTTTAAACTATACATTGACAGAATTATTACATCTAGATTTTAACATAATTTATTTAAGTAATTAAAGTATAAATTAAACCAAACATGGAAAAACATGTTTAATATGCCATGCAATCAAGTAATACCCTACTTTTAAAATTTAAAGTCAATTCCTACTTGGTCAACATAGAAAAAATTTATTTTAGTTACTTTTTATTAAATAATTACAATTAATATAAATATGTATATACGAGTATATATTATATGACAATCTTAATATCACAAGACAAAATAATTAATAAAAATGATTGAGTAATTAAATTTAATCAATAAATTAATATTTGAAAAACTTAATTAACATCAACTGTCATCCACTACAAGTGTAAAGAAATGTGTTCGAAGTTGAGTAATAATGATGAATAAAATTTATTTTATTTATGATTGAAAATTTAAACAATATATATATATATATATATATATATATATATATATATATATATAATGTTTTGTTGTTTAATAATCAAAAACAATCAGGTTATTCAAATACAAGAATTATTTATAATTTATATTCAAAGCTTTTCGTTGATAAACCGTACCAACATTGTCAGGAATGAATAATACAATAATCCAAGATATAAAACATATTTTAAATTAGAAATAGAATTGTTTTTAAATTTATACAAATTGCCAAGTTTATTTTGTTGCTGTAACTTTATAGACATTGAATATAGTATCAAATTTAGAATGTATTTGTATTTCTCATTTTATTAATTTGTTATTATTATTGTATTTATATATTTCGAACGCTTCGTATATATTCATTCTTAATCTTTTATTAATTTCTTTTATAAGTTTCATATTTTCAATATTTGGAAATTGGTGCTTAAATTTAATAATTGTATTTGAATAACCTGAGCTGTTTTTGATATATATATATACATTTACAAAGTGTGAACTAATAGTAGGAATCGAATTAAACTAAATATGCCATAAACAAAAATAGTACATGCGTCACCAGAATTTAGATTTTTAATAGAATATTCGGTGACGATTTGTTATACACGGATAACCAATCATAGATAATTCTAAATAGTTTCCATCATAAGGTTTTTTAAGTAATTATTAAAAAAATTAATAGAACGAGATTTGTAAGAAATATTGTCACTATGCAGTTATGAAATATGAATATAAATTAAATTAAACTTGAATAAGTAACACAAAAAACAATGTTATAAGTCAATTCCTACTTAGGGCAACAAAGAAATATTTTGATTTATTCCTTTTTAATAAATAATTACAATTAATAAAGTAATATAACCAATGCGTTGAAACAGCTGTTCTACTACATAACCTATATCATAAAATCAGCTGTTTTATGAAATCATGTTTTCACTTACTTTAAGCCAAATGGTACGAAATAACTATATTGCATACCTTGGCCATTAAAAGTTTTATCCCATATAAAATTAAAATTAATTAATTACATTTAATTAATGAATTATTATTCGAAAAGAACTGTATTAACATATATTGTCATTCCCTACAAGTTTAAAGAAATTGAGTGGATGAATAAAAAGAGTTTTATTACGGATTGAAAATTTGAATTATATATTATAACGAAATTCATTAGGTTAAGAAGGCTGTTGGTAAAAATATCCATAGCTAGCGCTAGTCTATTGTCACATCTATCGGCAGAAATAAGTTACTGCACACACCTGCAAATCATAAATAAAAATAATTCGAAAGGGGTTCATTGTAAGTAAACCAAGACGTGCCTCGTTAATGGGAGAGAAGCTTTACATAGACATCCACGGATCAGGGAGATTTATGACTAGGAATCCCTAAGAATACAGAAAAACACATGCACCTGTGAGAAAGTTCAACAAATTCCCACGAAGCCAAAAAAGGAAAGTGCGGGAAGTGTAAAAATTTCATAGGCGAGCCAGAGTTTGAGCTCCATAAGGGAGCCAATCAAATTTGAAGAGGGGATGAAACCTCTACGGATACCAACCAAGGGAAAAAGGAGGAGACAGTCAATTTTCAGTACTCGAAAGGGTCAAGTGGTAGGACTCAAGGAGAAGTAATGTTGAGTTTTTAGTAAAAAAAATATCAAATTCAAACAAGTAACGTGGAAATTTAAAGTAAGGGAGATTAAAAGAGGGAGATTAAAGGGTAGCCAGGGAGATTATTAAATAGAAAGTGAAATATAAAGAGGGAGATTAAAGGGTAACAAGTGAGATTAAAATAATGGAGTGATTAATAAAGTCAGTTAAGGAATATAAGCATTTCGAGAAATTAAGAAAAGTGAAATTGATAGGAAAGTATTACCAAGTGAATTTGTGTCAAGTGAAGTAAAACAAGGAACCACGCAAGTAATAAACAATACATTTATTTTAAATTAAAGCCAACTCTTTAAAACAACAAACATTAAGAATCTTTTAAACTTTTATAAATTCATTAAAAAGTCATAGTTAATTGAAATATAAAATTTATCAAACCAAGTGCAGTAACTTATACACGCCCTTAGATAGCTAAAGAAAGTAAATTTAGAATTATTAAAAAAAATCAATAGTAAAATAAGCCTTGATGCCTATCGGCAAATATTAGAGTTAGTAAAAGAATTATATGAACTACCTGTAAATGCAATATTGATCTCAGGATAAAATAAATCTGTAATTATAAAAGCAAGTAGCTGGATTATTAATTTAAATTCCTAAGAGTAAAAATTATCCTGTAGAGAAGCATTAAGTGAAGGTTCGTTATATAACAATTGTCGCCCAACGTGGAAGGCAAGGATCGCTATAATATATATATATATATATATATATATATATATATATATATATATATATATATATATATATATGTATATAAAGAAATAAGACAAATTACAAATACAAGAATAATTATTGAATTTACAATAATATTTGTAATTTTTCTTATTTCTTTATTAATACACAAGAATACATATTGCGATATATATATATATATATATATATATATATATATATATATATATATATGTATGTATATGTATATATACATTTTTCTCCAAATTAATTTTTTTTCTAAAATTAATTTTGGTTTTATATTACAAATTTTGATAAAATTGAAATTTTTAAATAAAATATTACATTTTGAAAAATGGAATTTGATGAATGACGCAAAACTTATCTTTTGTTAGTCTCTTCTTGTTTTCTCTAAAATAACTTCCTATTACCAACAAATTTTGCAAGATCGATGGATCTATCTGCAAAATCATTGTATCGGATTTTTGCACCCCAGCGGCGACTTTGTTCACGTCCTATATAACATAGCCTACATCACAACACAAGCCTGTTCACCAATAATCACTGGAAATTGACGTATTAAGTTAAACATTATTTTAAAATGGGCAACGTTTTGTCTTGCCGCACATTTCTGATAAATGTAAAAAGTTTGCCCTTCTTGATATTTGGTGTAGATAAATAATACATACAGCCTCTAATCTCGAGTATGTATGGTCATGTCTCTGAAGATGGGGACTTTGTAATTGAAATGTAAATAGACCATAATACAGTAATAGATTAAAAATATTTGTGGTTAGAGGTTGTGTGTATTATTTATTAATAATAAACCACAGTAAATTACTGCAAGAACCAACTGTGGCGAAATGTTTAATTTAAATAAATGAAACCTCTATACCACAAATAATATTTTCTTTATTTAACACCTCATGTAGGCCCTACCTTCCAATTTCATAGCAATCATCCTCAGAGGTAATTTACGAAAGAACAATGTGTTTCATTTATTTAAATTATACAATGAATTATTCCAAGTAATTAGTGATTTGGTATGGAATTTATTTTACTTTTCATGAGAGTCACGATTATTTTTTCATCATCCTGCATCAGGAAATTCATGACGTTCAGGCGGCAGTGGCCCAGAATTTCAACATCTGTAGATAAAAAAAATTCTTACTCACAAACAATAAAAACTAAGTTTTACAATTTTTCTAAGTCAATCGTCCTAATATATTTAAGTCACCACTTGCACCTAATTTGAGTTAACAATGAAGGATTGAAAAATCCTTTCTATTAGCTCATACTCTCCTTATATATATCTTGTACAAATATTTAATCGTTAATCAAATACTTTTTATTCATCAAATCAAGTTCAAATACATTTTTTGACCTGTAGTGGATGACGGTTGATCTTATTTCATTGTTTTCAAATATTTATTAATCAATTAAACTTAAAAAAGTTGAAGTCTCGGTCGGATTCGAAATGTATGAGTCCATGTTTGAAATCCAGCACTTTGGTATTGAATCAACATTTCCATAGGCACAACTATTTCTTAATGATATATAAGAAACCATAAGAGAATGAGAAATTATAGACCACAATCAGCTTCATAAATTAGAAATGAAAAAAGAAAGCGAATAAATAGAAACAAACCAAAATATTAGTCCAACCTCATATACTGTGTGAAGAGAAAAATGGAAAATGCAATGAAATTCGCATTATATCTTGCCACTTAATATTGTGATTATATGATATGAATATACATATTTATATTAATTGTAATTATAAAATAAAAAGTAACTGAAATAAAAAATTTGTTGACCTCAATACGAATTGAATTTTTTTCAATGGTATTTGTTAATACTAGGCAAATTAAACGGATTAATTAATATTGGTTTATAATTACGCTAGGCATTCATTTAAGATGCGTGGTTAAGATGAAAAGCTCAAGCACAGCTATACAAAATCTACACTGGACTTCTAGGTTTCGAATTATATTACTTATATTTTCATCCTTAAAAGAACAAATAATAGTGTTACTCTACTACAATAAGTGAATAAATAACCTATAAAATTAACCATTCGTAACTTTAATTTATTTCTAACCTATTTTGAACGTAATTTCATTAAAATTTGTATTTACCAATGCAGCAGACCTATTGCTATCGTAATTACAAAAACAAATAGTACATTTATAATCACTGCGTAAAAAAATGTTTAAAACAAGGAACAGTTTGGTTGTTACGCACTGGCGAATCTAAACAGAATTAAATCTATACGATTTGTAATTGTTTATCAGCTGTTCAATTGTTGTGCCTACACAAATAAGACAACCTTGATTTCGTCGCTGCTATTGAATGCAGTGTTACTTAACAGCTGTTTTGCATTGGCTGGTTATTGCACAGGTTATTGATATTTAAAAACGATCTGTTTTAAACTTAACGGTAAACTAAATCTAATTAGTTATAGTTATACTGTTGTTATTATTTATGTTTTTCGGTGTAATCAAACGCAAGGAAATATGGCGAATAAAAATAGCATAATCATGGCAAATGGTGAAGCAATTTTTAAGCAATTGATTTTTTTTGAAATTACTTTTTAAACTTAATGGAAAAAAATATGGAATGTTACTGCATTATGTGCCTCTGACGAAAATCGCTTGATGCGTTCGAAAAAATGTTACCTCAGCAAGTTTTTCAAAAAATTATAAGTTTGATTAGTCATTAATAAATTTGATAATAATTATACACAGTATTTGTTTTTTTATATCTCAAGAAGGATAAAAGTTTGGTAATTTTTTTTGTAATAAGGCTCTATTTGTACATATCATCTGTGGTACATACCTAACTTAAGATGACAGGCACTCTGAAGTTAAACGGTGTTTGTATGGTAAAATAGAGTGGATGAGGTCGGGAAATATTCCATGTAGTTCTATTTGTACATATTATCTGTGGTACATACCTAACTTAAGTTGACAGGTACTCTGAAGTTAGAGGGTGTTTGTATGGTAAAGTAGAGTGGAGGAGGTTGGGAAACATTCCATGTAGTTCTATTTGTACATATCATCTGTGGTACATACCTAACTTAAGTTGACAGGTACTCTGAAGTTAGAGGGTGTTTGTATGGTAAAGTAGAGTGGAGGAGGTCGGGAAACATTCCATGTAGTTCTTCTTGTACATATCATCTGTGGTACATACCTAACTTAAGTTGACAGGTACTCTGAAGTTAGAGGGTGTTAGTATGGTAAAGTAGAGTGGAGGAGGTCGGGAAACATTCCATGTAGTTCTATTTGTACATATCATCTGTGGTACATACCTAACTTAAGTTGACAGGTACTCTGAAGTTAGAGGGTGTTTGTATGGTAAAGTAGAGTGGAGGAGGTCGGGAAACATTCCATGTAGTTCTTCTTGTACATATCATCTGTGGTACATACCTAACTTAAGTTGACAGGTACTCTGAAGTTAGAGGGTGTTAGTATGGTAAAGTAGAGTGGAGGAGGTCGGGAAACATTCCATGTAGTTCTATTTGTACATATCATCTGTGGTACATACCTAACTTAAGTTGACAGGTACTCTGAAGTTAGAGGGTGTTTGTATGGTAAAGTAGAGTGGAGGAGGTTGGGAAATATTCCATGTAGTTCTATTTGTACATATTATCTGTGGTACATACCTAACTTAAGTTGACAGGTACTCTGAAGTTAGAGGGTGTTTGTATGGTAAAGTAGAGTGGAGGAGGTTGGGAAACATTCCATGTAGTTCTATTTGTACATATCATCTGTGGTACATACCTAACTTGACAGGTACTCTGAAGTTAGAGGGTGTTTGTATGGTAAAGTAGAGTGGAGGAGGTCGGGAAACATTCCATGTAGTTCTATTTGACTCAAAGATATAATGATGTGGCTGCAAAGGTACAAAGCTCATTTAGGTTCTGGTTCATACCAGGAGTTTGGCAATGTAAAAAACCATGACAACAGTGGCTTTTATTTCGAATATAATATAATATTTCTTATATAAATTATATTAAGTTACTAAATTAAATTATTATATTATTATGAGAATTATACTTATTATAATAATAACAAAATTATTTATGATTTTATACTGAAATAAGTTTTTGACAATAATACTTCATTTGCTCATTATACATGATCGAAACTAAGCACCATCTAAAACTTAATCGAAATTTAAAATATCATCTTACATTCCAGCAGGAATTGGCTTTTCATAATAAAAAAAGTATGAGTAAAAGATCATGTTGGTAACGAATTTTGTCAGGTTTTGAAGAGTCAAAATATAGGACTAAATAATAAAATACTTTTTAAAGCGAATGTCTGTCTCTTACGTCTAATGATTTCAGACTGTAATTGTAAAAATGTAAAGGCTACAGAAGTACTATAATTTTTATGGTACCAAGAATTTCATCTTAAACAATATAAAGAATAATTTTTTTTTCTTTCTTACGAAGAAAGTCAGAGAATGTAAAACGTTGCTATTGCTATACTTCATCTACAACACAAAACATTTTAATTCTCGTGAAGGCAATAATTTTGACCAAAGATTAGGCATAAGGGGCTACATAATAAATTCTTAAGATGACAACAAAAGCAGTGATTTGTAACAAAAAAAAGCGCTAAACCAATTTTATGCTTTTCAAGAGTACGTTATTAAACGATCACTTTAGGTGATTAATGTTTGTCTAACTAATAAACCTATCGTAAAGAAATGATACAAAGATAATTGCTAAAGATATAACCGAACCATTTCAGGAGACATATCAAACACCATAGTCTGGTAGTCTATTCAGGAGACATATCAAACACCATAGTCTGGTAGTCTATTCAGGAGACATATCAAACACCATAGTCTGGTAGTCTATTCAGGAGACATATCAAACACCATAGTCTGGTAGTCTATTCAGGAGACATATCAAACACCATAGTCTGGTAGTCTATTCAGGAGACATATCAAACACCATAGTCTGGTAGTCTATTCAGGAGACATATCAAACACCATAGTCTGGTAGTCTATTCAGGAGACATATCAAACACCATAGTCTGGTAGTCTATTCAGGAGACATATCAAACACCATAGTCTGGTAGTCTATTCAGGAGACATATCAAACACCATAGTCTGCTAGTCTATTCAGGAGACATATCAAACACCATAGTCTGGTAGTCTATTCAGGAGACATATCAAACACCATAGTCTGCTAGTCTATTCAGGAGACATATCAAACACCATAGTCTGGTAGTCTATTCAGGAGACATATCAAACACCATAGTCTGGTAGTCTATTCAGGAGACATATCAAACACCATAGTCTGTTAGTCTATTCAGGAGACATATCAAACACCATAGTCTGGTAGTCTATTCAGGAGACATATCAAACACCATAGTCTGGTAGTCTATTCAGGAGACATATCAAACACCATAGTCTGCTAGTCTATTCAGGAGACATATCAAACACCATAGTCTGGTAGTCTATTCAGGAGACATATCAAACACCATAGTCTGGTAGTCTATTCAGGAGACATATCAAACACCATAGTCTGGTAGTCTATTCAGGAGACATATCAAACACCATAGTCTGGTAGTCTATTCAGGAGACATATCAAACACCATAGTCTGTTAGTCTATTCAGGAGGCAGTGGCTAGCTACTATGTGAGTTTCCGTGCGGTAAATTATTTTATCACAGAAGAAATATTCCAGTGCTTATATTTTTGTGTGTTTACTTTACATAAAAAGCCGAAGAAGGGGGTGACAGCATTGAAGGATGCGATTCTATACAAAAGCGCGACGTTTTGATAGATTTCTGTAATATTAAAGGAAAGTCAATGTTCGATGTGGCTTTTAAGTTAGAAGATTGGACGAAAAAACGGTTTGTTAAAGCCCATCCTAACCAATGATGTGGAAAGTATCATCATTTGGACATTTGGTTGCCTTTCGTGAGGGCGCTATCTACACAAGCTATCATACATAATCTTTTGTAATGTCAATATACATTTACATCCAATTAATCTCTTATAGTACAATTTTGCCCTTATTCACAACCCTATCCATATACGTACGTCCGGGACTGTTTAGGTTAAATTCTTAAAATGAAAATGTATGGGATTTAGGTTTAAGCAATATATGAGGTTTAATTATAAAACTATTTGATAGGTACGGGCCTGCCTAAACAAAATATAGATTGTAACTAACCAAAGGCGTGCTTTCTTGTCTGTGTCAGGTATACATTTTATGATCGATTTTAAATTAACTTCTCGATAACCAGTTCTTTGTTACTTTAAAGATAGCTAATAACTTGTGACAATGCTTAGTGTGTTATATGCACACACGCGCACACACACATACACAGATACTCACACACAAATATATATATATTTACTATTATATTGCAACACTTAAAATGGTACAACATAATTATAAATATCATTGACATATAAGTAATTTTTATAATACTAACTTATCTTGTAAATATTTTGTTGAATTAAACATTGCAGTAATCTTTGTCTAATCTGATTTATCTTTTAGGTCACTGACTTAAAATGACACAACTGAGTACCCAATAATAAACACTGAATCAACCAAGTTCAAAATACCATTATCGAATCTAACGTAATTACGACGTTTGGAGCTGATATACAAACAATGTTGTGCGTTTGACTTGAATGTTAAACGGTTTCTTTTCTCACTATTCTGAGTCGTTCTCTTTCCTTATCTTTCAGTGTTCGCTGGAAGTAATTTTATTAGTTTCTATTCCAGCTTGCTTTAGAAAATAATAGTCATTTTTCTGGTCTTGGGATATAGGACATACTGAAAACAATAAGCCGGGTATTAAACAATTACCCATGGACACCTTTCTCAACCAATACTTTCTAGAAACTCTAGAAAAGACCTAAAATAAGATTTATTTGAGTAAGATAAAATGTTTCAACCATAAAATGAAAACTAGGTCTTAAAAACCCTTATCAAATGTCGCATTACGTTGTAAATTACTACATGCCGCGTCATTATATATTGTGTTGAGGTAAATGAAATAATATCTTTTAAAAAATTAATATTCTTTTGTTGGAAACGACGCAAGTGCTCTCAATCCTTTAACCGATAAGAGTACAACATTCTCCATTTTGGGTTTAGTTCGCCAAGATGTCTCCTTCAACAATGGTTTTGGTGTTTCTTCTAATACCACTTATTTCAAAGGTAAGTATTTTTGTCAAATTCTATTTCAACCAAGGTTATTGTTTACAGACCTGACCTATTTATCCCCAGGCTGTTCATTGACATTCACACGTGTTTTAACTGTTCCAATATTCTTCTTTCTCTCATACTGTTTATGTTATCTGTTCTAATTATTCAATAATTTATATATTAAAAGAATTCACAATGGGGCTGAACAGAAGTTCTTTATTTGTAGAATGTAGTTAAGGCGTTAATGGAGTATTTAATAGAGTTTAGTTATTTTAGTTAATAAAAAAATATAGTTAACAGAAAACCTTTATTAGATATTGAAAAATGTACTGAATGGATATTTTATCTAACATATTTAATCGAACAGTTTCTTAAAAATTGTCAGACACGTCTAAAGAAGTATGCATTAAAAAAATTTGAATAAAAATATGTAAGTCATCATCATTTTAATGAATAAATTGTAGTAAGATTTATTGGAATATAAATACATATATTGTTAATTAAAACAATCTATACAGAACACAGTAGCGTAATTATAATAAATAAATAACAATAACCCTTGCTACAAATATTTAGACAACCTTGATGTATGTTTCGCTAACACAGTTAGATAGCATTTATCAGAAGGTTACGGACATACTTAATACTCAAAACCAATATGTTTGTAACCTTCTGATGATGCTGTGTTTAAGAAATGTACATCAAGGCTGTTGCAATATTTTTAACAAATGTTATTGTTGTTTATTGATTATAGTATTAACTGATACAAATATTGAACAAAAACGTTTGAACTTAATAATGTACAATAAATAAAGTAACCTAACCTAAGTGCTAAAACAGCTGTACTACAACATAGCCTATAACATAAAATCAGCTGTTCTGTGGAATCATAAAACTGAGGTTAAAGTATTTGCAAAATAGCTATACAGAACATATACAACCTTGTAGAGGCGTGAAAGCTTAACGACTTAAGCCTCAGGCCAACTATTTTCCCCGTAAAATGTTTTTGTTTAGATACGTCAAAAGAAGTATTTACTCCAATGTTTTCTCAAAAATTAATTATATCTGTATTTTGAAAAAAAAGTTGAAAATAATAATATGTTGAAAATAATTCATTATTAATTAGCTAATTAATTGGTACAAAACCGATTTATTATAAATTTGATATCAATAAAGCACTTTTACTTCTTTACTCTTACTATCATGATTATATGTTTCACAAATTTCATTTGAGGCAAATTAAACATACAAACCAGTCTGATATACTTAATAACTATGTAATGTTTGTTAAATAAAAACTCGGTTGATGCGTGAGTCAAGGAGAAAGGATTTATTAAAAATTTGGCCAAGTTTCGACGACTAAATTGTTCTCGATCAGGCCTGATCTCCTTCTTTGTACTATTTTCAAACCTACTAGGAACTCAAGACAAATTCCCTTGTACACTTGTAACTATTCAAACATAGAACATCTGTCTGTCTATTGGAAGTTGTCTTGTGTTTCTAGTAGGTTTGAAAAAAGTACAAAGGAGATCAGGCCTGAATGAGGACGACAATTTAGTCGTCGAAACGTTGCAAATTTTTAATAAATCAGGTTCCTCCAACTCACGCATCAGTCGAGTTTTTATTCAACAAAAGTTTGTGGGTGTACACCTCATTATTTTATGTTTGTGTTGCTTCGGGGCATTTTGGTAGTTACGAGTTAGTTTTCTCAATATATACGAACCAATAAGAGAGCAGTTGTGGTACAAACGTCACCAAATTAGCAAATAAAGGATGCCTAAAGTGAAATAGCGACAAAAATAGTCTTGTCTGCTAAAAGGAGAATAAAGTATATCCAAGCAGAACAGCTTTATAAAGCTTTGAGAGTATTTGGCAGTATTTGATATAATTTTGTTTCTACTATAAAAGTGTCGTTATTCTGGAGTGTCATTAAAAAGCATACCTTTGTGTCGCAGTTTTCTAAAAAGGAAGAAATTACGTTTTGCATTGCAGTTATAATAAGAAATTCTTAGTAAAAATAAATTGAATATAAAACGTTCATCTACCTAATACTAATAGAGAGCAAATCTAGCAATACAATCTATTTGCATTATTATTAACAATTCATAACTCATAATATTTTTTTATTATCTGAATACAGTTATAATAAACAGTAATAAATAAATAATGCAAAAAATAAATATAATAGTAGTGTAATACTTGACCAGGTACTTTCAAACTTCGACTTTTGCCTTTTCGGCACTTGATAGTACAGGAGCTACCTCAAGGTTGAACACTCACAAATTAGCATAAAATATACGTAACTTCATTTCCATAGATTACTATAAACGTAGGCTCATGTTACAATATAGCTACAAAATATCCGGTTCGCTAGATTTGGAAAAATAACTCGAATAACAGTAACACTGGTTCAATATGCATAACACGATACACGAGAACGCACAATATGAGATTTCATTGAGCATAATTTTGTCACTGCCATCTTGAGCTCATGACATTGTATAAGCTTGACGGTTATTCATCTACCCATTAGGCAAACCAAGGTGTTTAACTATACAAATGGATCTTTTATCCAATTTAATTTATTTTATTTATCTTAAAAAAAGCTGAGAAAGTTTACGTAATGTTTCTATCCAGAATCTATCCTAAATAGGATACCTATCCTAAACCTATCCTATATAAGATACCTATCCAAAACAGATCTTAAACCTATTCTTAATAGGATACCTATCTTGACCTATCCTAAATAGGATACCTATATTGAATCTATTCTAAATAGAATACCTATCCGAAAGTGATCCTAAACTTATCATAAAAAGGATACCTATTGTAAACTCATCCGAAATAAGATACCTATCCTAAACCTATCCTTAATAAAATACCTATTGTAAACCTATCCTATATAGGGTACCTATCTTGAACCTACCCTAACTTGGATACCTATCCTAAAACTATGCTAAATAGGATACCTATCGAAAACCGATCCTAAACTTACCCTAAATAGAATATACCTACGCTATCTAGGTTACCGATCCTAAAACTATCCTAACAGAAGACTGATCCCAAACCTATCCTAACTAGGATACCGATCCTAAACTTGTCTTATAAACCTACCTTAAAATTATCCTAACTAGGATAACGATCCAAACTATGATACAAATCCTAAACCTATCTTAACTAGGATACCTATCCTAAATCTATCCCAACTAAAATATCTATCCTAACTAATACGGTTCCTAAACCTATAGACCTACTAAGTAGGTGGCTTATACTATACCTACCTTAAGTAGGATACCTATCTTAAATAGATCCTAAATAGGATACCTATTATATCCTAAACCTATCCTAACTAGGATATCAGTCCTAAACGTATCCTAACTAGGATACCTATCCTACACCTATCTCACACTAATTTACAAATTATATTTTCACTAAGGTTTTCATTTATATGTGGGTTCATTCAATTTCATGCGACCAATAAAAGACAAGTGATCTAAAAAAATGTAAGAAGTTTTGTCTCCATATGGCTACGTATCAACATAATCATATTGCGATTGTGGGACTTATAGTACTTGTGGACAGGTTTCACTAAACCTTCATAAAATGTTGACGTTAATGTAATTTAATGAAACTTAACGTTTTCGTCAACTATTAATTTTAATATTTATGAATAATTTTTTCTTGCATAAAATTTCTGTTTAGAGTTATCAGAAAGTAAATCTTTTAAATGCAAAATTTAAATAAATGGTAAGAAAGTACTAACTGACCAATCCTGCCTGTTCAGGGCATTCTAGATTAAACATATTGTAAAAAAATATTTTTGTTATAATATCGTAAAACATGTTCACTTTATAAATTAGCATTTCTCGTCCGTTCAGTTCTTATAAAATATATTTGTGTTGTAAGTACAAAATGTATTTTGTTGTAGGCTAGTGCTGCTTCGGAATCGACAAACAGTGGCTCTTCTGTTTTGAGCCGAATCAAAAACATCGCAAGAGAAAATGAGAACGAGATTATGAGAGCAAAGAACGATATTATGAAAGCACAAGAAGAAGTTATTAATTTGAAAGAAAACCTAAGTTCGTCGATCAATGTCGCTTACAAAAGCCTCATCGTTGTTTTGGCTAAAGTTGACAGCTCACTGGTGGACGTGGAAGGGACGAAGCAGAAGTACGAACAGCTAATTAATTATTCCACTGTGGAAATAAATTCTGCGATTGCATTTTATAACGATAAGATTAACCAAATTTTCAAAGAATTTACAAATGAAAATGATATTATTCAAAAACAAGTGGACAGCTTCCTTGGATATGTCGGCCTTTCTGGCTGCATTGAGGCTAGCAACTCTCTGCTCACGTTTGAGAAATGCGTCGAACCTATTTTCAATCAATTTATCATAGATCTTTCAAATTCAGTGGGAAGCGTACGATCTGCCTCTAGCTTGTTGATCACGGCCGCTGTAGATTTGACCCTGAACGTGTCAAAAAAAATTGACGATTTTAGGAACGCTAAAATAAGTATTGAAGACGAAATAAATAAAATAAAACTAGTGATACTAAATTCGAAAGCAGATTTTATTAAAAATAAATCTGCGGACGCTCTAGAAAGAGTTAAGGAACTTCTAAAGAACAAAGAATCAATCGAGTTAGCAAGGAACAGTGTACGATCTATGGTGGCCAATATTGAGGATACGCAAAAAGAGCTGAGGAACATTATTAAATCGTACGTGATGTTTAACCCCGAAGGGATGTTAGAAAATATTGATAAGAGAGTAAAGACTGCGATTGAAAAAACGGAAAATATAAAAAATAATGCTCTATCATCCATAGATGATATTGAAACTACTTTCAACCTAATGGAAAGAGGAACATGGACAATGTACGAAAAGGTGACAGAAGAGAACGTGAAAGCAGCCTGTAAAGAAGCGCCCGACGTGGTTGACTGCGTTAATTATCTTTACAAAACTTTCGACGAGAACTTTGACTACTTGTCTAGAAATTTGTTAAGTCTGGTCTCTATAAGCGATTCCAAGTTGTCAAATTTGGTGGCCAAAGCAAGTTCCGATTTTTATACTGTAGTGGTAGTCGCTATAAACCAAGCCGAGTATGAAAGGAAAATGGTATTGAAATACTATAAGCCTTGGCGTTTCTAAGCATTGCACTGATTGACTGGGAGCCATTATATTACTGGATATTTATTAAAAAATATTACTTTTAGACTGTCAACTTTCTGTACTTAATAAAGCATTTAAATTATATTGATAAACTACACCTACGTTTTATGACTTGTTCATGTACTACAGCTATTCATATTCAACAGCAAACCGTGATACCTTTAGAATTTTACATTTATATATTCCTAACTGTGTAAAAGAACTTCCTCCCATAGTTCTCTGCCGGTAATATCACAAAACAAAAGAATTACTAAGTTACAGGATCGGTTTAAACATTTATAGCTAGTGATGCAACTCGTGATGCCACCGGATATCGATGTTTCAGCGGGGTATTAAATCAAACAAAACTTATTAGCCGAGGTCAGCTAGTGATGCAGCTCGTGACGCCACCAGATATTGATGTTTTAGCAGGCTATTAAACCAAATGAAGGTTTTTAGCCGAGAGTAACTAGTGATGCAACTCTTGACGCCAATGGATATCAATGTCTTAGCGTTGTACTGAATCAAAAGAAGCTAACTAGCCGAGGGTAACTAGTGACGTAACACAGTAACTGGTGAGGAACTGTTGCCGAGCCAGGCAACAATTTGTTGCTCTGTGGTGTCCACTGCCATGCGATAAATTAGCGTATTAGCCACATCCACTAATGACGTCACTCTCTTGCGCACATAAGCAAACTCCACAGTATCTCCTTTCCATCATACCTGCTTGATTGGTTCATAATCATGTGGTAAATTTAAAATGGTATAATGACAAAAAATCCTGCTAATTAAACTTTGGCACCCAACTAGATCCAAACAGCGTGTTTAAACTGGACTAATGTTTTTATTAGCAGAATAAATAGTAGCAGCTATTCGAACGATACCATTTAAATACTAAGTTATTGCCATATGTTTTAAAATTGCGTAATCAGTCACGGAGAATAATTACTACAGCAACTAATGACTAACTTCGGTTAATATCGCTGTGAGGGTGGCTTTAAACTAACTCCAATCCAAACACAGACCTTACCACCATTGATTTTGTAAGTTGCGATACAAATATAAATTAATTTATTATAGTTAATACCGTATCTGGAGTAATTTGAATGCATAATTTGGCGAATATTATTACAGCAGTGAAATTCTGATTCAGTCACCTTACACAAAATAAGTGAATAAGTACTACTTGATATACAAAATTCAACCAAACGAATAATAGATAAACAAAGAACTTTCGGTAGATATATTCGTAACACTTGGAAAACAGTAAAATGATAGAAAATTAAATTTTACGAATGAAAAATCGTTTCCTTTTTATTATTATTACTAAAAAAACATTTAAAAATATATTTGTATAAATCCCAAATACTTGTTATTAAGCGTGGTACTACTACAAAAATCAATTTACAGTAATAACAGAAAAAGAACCTTAACCTATAATTTACAGAACAATTTTAGAAATGAGTACAGACTTCTATAAATTCTTAGATTGTAAATTAAGCAACACAAATTTAATGAAAAATAAAGACTTAGGCTTCAGTAAGAATTAATCAGCTCTGTGTATTAAATTAATAACATTATTTTTTATATTAGAATATAGAATAAACCAGTTCTATGTAAATATAATGTTTTGGAAGTTAAAAAGCTCCTTTACCTGCCATGAATAAAAATAACTGTATTAGACATTGAGACATTGAGCTTGTGTTTAAACTTAATAGAAAACACTAAACTAATAAAATTTGATCATCAAAGCTCAATGAACTAACTATGACAATACTGTTTATCTACAATGCAACCCTCAGGTGGCATCCCTCAGGTGGCAACCCTCAGGTGGCATCCCTCAGGTGGCATCCCTCAGGTGGCATCCCTCAGGTGACAACCCTCAGGTGGCATCCCTCAGGTTGCAACCCTCAGGTGGCATCCCTCAGGTGGCATCCCTTAGGTGACAACCCTCAGGTGGCATCCCTCAGGTGGCAACCCTTATTATGTATCCCTCAGGTGGCATCCCTAAGGTGGCATCCCTCAGGTGGCAACCCTCAGGTGGCAACCCTCAGGTGGCATCCCTCAGTTGGCAACCCTCAGGTGGCATTCCTCAGGTGGCAACCCTCAGGTGGCAACTCTCGGGTGGCATCCCTCAGGTGGCAACCCTCAGGTGGCATCCCTCAGGTGGCAACACTTAGGTGGCATCCCTCAGGTGGCAACCCTCAAGTGGGAACCCTCAGGTGGCATCCCTCAGGTGGCACCCTAATCGTGGGTGTTCTCACATTAACAAATAGAGTTACCAGGAATTTCGCCTCAATTTGTCACTTGTTTGTTTCGCCAAATGTAAATGAAAATTTACTACTAAATAATTCGGATGTTAACCAGTTATTTTCCTGGAAAGATGAATACTGGATCGATTTCACACCTAACAATGGGGTGATATTTATATCTAATTATATTGGTGGATAAAAAGCGCTTGTCAGGTTCGCCAAATGAAGAAGGAAAATCTTCAAATAACAAGGTTGTGACAATTTGTTTCTTTATAACAAACACTTCACATATAAGTAAATGTACAGTTTACGTATGGATCTGAGTAAACTAAGATAAGAGAGAACTAAATATGCATGCATTGAGTAAGCAAACATTGATTGTAGTAACTTACCAGTCATATTTAGGTAATGTAAACTGTATAAAAAGTGTTGGGACATTTTATTATTTTTTCAGCCCTATATTTGAACGCCAGAGCCATGATTAACCTTAGTACACTGCACTAAGACGTATAACGTACTTCACAAGAGAGATTTATTTATCAGTCGGAGAACTAATCTTAAAGTACTATATAAGTTTATTTACGTCTTGAAAAACGTAGAGAGCTATATATTTGGGTACATTTTTCTGTCTTTCCTAATATTACAAAATTTTACTTAGTTGATGAGTTTCGGAATAACTCCATTTTCAAAACTTAAACAGTACTCTTTTACTTGTACTCTGTTAGGAATATTTGTAAATAGTTGACTACATTTTTCTGCCTTTCCTAACATTACAATATTTCTCTTTATTGACTCGTTTCGGAATGACTCCATTTTCAAAACATAAGTAGTACTTCATAAGTTTGTAGTAAGTAGTTTAGTAAGTACAATTTAAGCTTTGAAAATGGAGTCATTCCGAAATACGTTTAAAAAAAGGAAAATATTGTAATGTTAGGACAGGCAAGAAAATGTACACAAGTTTATACAAATATTCCTAACAGAAGTGACGATGAGTATATTAAGAATTTCAACATATATAGGGTCTCATCTAGACATTTTTTCCAAAGAATCATCACAAGCGTTGGCAAGTGAGTGTGGAATACTTTCTGCCAAGGAATAAAATACAAAAGTACTATACATTGGTAATACAACTAGTACAATAACCATTCCCCCAATAACACAATACAAGGTATAACCAATATCTAAGTTAACAATTGCATAATCAATAATCAATTAACAATATTACCTATATCGAACACTACGAACAGTAAAGAGTATTAACAGAGCTGTCTGGGTTAAACCATAAGAGTTTAATCTAGATTACTTTGTTAGTTGGTATCGATCATATAATTTCCTTAGTTTAGTTATTTATTATATCTTGAATTGTTGCGTTGGTTGTGTGTTTCGTTGTATTACTTTTCTGTCATTTTTTTGCCAATGGTGTAATTTCCTGACCATGGTGTTTGGACGATTTTTTCAAGGTTAACAGTGCTTGATAAAAAACTTTCTCTTATACTTTTAGTTTCTTTCACACAGATTTTCCTCACACATTTACTTGAATATGTTTATCCAGTAACACGCTTATTATTATCTCGGATAGGTAGAGTTTCTCAGCTTTGTCCGCCTAACTTTAATATTAAGGTGTATATTTTTACTGATTGTCAAAATCGATATTCTACATCTTTATTTATTTAAAATTCGTTTACATTTATTCGAAATTTGTTTTGATTTTAACGGCGTCGGCTTGTGATCGTAATTAGTATTTTTCTTCAATTTTTTTTCTGTACTTTAAACAATTTATTTTGCAACATTATCAACCATAACTGCATCGTTGCAAGATACAAGTACAAGCTGCGATATATAAACTATGGTTACATTTCCTGTTTCTGGAAAACCATTCAACAGAATATAAATAAATAACTGCACACGAACTCACAAAACAATATACTTTATTGTCTTACACGTTTCAGTTACTTATGTAATCATCATCAGTAACACTACTACAAATTTAAAACTGCAACTAAACTCCAGTTGCAAACTAAACTAAACAGTTCAGTTGGAGTAGCAAAGTGTATTAGTGTCACTGATGATCACTAATAATCATCAGTGGCCACTAACGACAACTGATGATGTAAATTAAACGAGTAAGAGAAAGTATATTGTTTTGTGAGTTCGTGTGTAGTTATTTATAACTATTTATAACTTATTTATAACCTTTACTCATAAGCCAGCTCAATTACTACTTTTAACCATAAATCAATACGGATTGAGTAAATCCATCAGTTTGAAAAGAAATAATAAAATTTATAAAATAATTTTTAATATTACTATTATAAAACGGAATTACTGAATTATATTCAAACTGGAATCCATAATCATAGACGCTACTTTGATTCTTCCGCTTTCATTCACCGGGTGCATGAGTGTGAGTCAGGTAGTTTGGTTTGACGAAGGTAGACAGGTAGATTCCCGATATGAGGACTATGTGCCACTCAGTCACATCTCTCTCCTTCAGTCTCAGAAAAAACGGGGAGTGAGATAAAGAAACGGAGGAATCTTCCCAATCTAACGCGTAGACCTAGACTTTAAGAGGTTCTTGGAAAACTAACTCACCCTTCTAACTCTTTCGCCAAGTCGGTCTTTGATACTACTTTGCCTCATCTACTACGCAATGTCACAGTGGGTTAAACAGTTGTGAAACCTTTTTATTATTTTTGAAAAAGTGTAGGCTTATTTAATTATTATTTATACAACAACACCAGAAAGTAATCTCGACACGGCTCAAGTATATCATAACTGTCGATTAAAAGACTCACGAAATTATCCTGATAGAATAAATAATCAAATCCATTGTTTTTAACCTAACCTAACCTAGCCCAACCTAAGCTACCCCTCCCCCCCATCCACTCCAACCTCCACAAAGTGGCTGCGGCTGGCGCACGGTCCAGCCCCTGCCTCTTGACAGGGATCATAAGTCTGGCTCGCCGTCCGTTTCCCCACATTTATCGCAGGTCGCCAACTACAAAGATCCAGGAGGAATTTTTACGTTGAAACAATTTACTGAAGCAATAACCCTCTACTTATTAATCTCACGTGTACTCTTACTATATATTCAAAATCAGGAGATGCAAGTTTTTTATTTTTCAAAAATCCAGATAAAATTTAGGTTTTTATCTAAATTTCGCATTTTTAATACATAAATAAATCTTTGATTATGTTTAATCTTTGAATTAATCTACAGAGAATATATTCTCTGAATGAAACTAAACTTTAAATTTTGGAAGAACGCAAGTTGACGAGAAAGCTGCAAGATTATGACCTTCATTTTATTTGTTTCAGCTACTACGAAAAAACATGTTATTAGGCGTTTTCTTGTTTTCGCTAAAATTATTGCCTTTCACAAAAAGTAAATTTGCAAGGTCGACGGAATTTGTAATGTGAGACAGAACGCTATCTTATCTGCAAGATAATTTCACGAATATTCAAATGTTTCTGTGCATCTCCCCAAAAAGTTTCTTCAATTTTCCAGAAACATTTATTATTATATTTTAAAACAACAATTATTTCTCTAATTTAAAACGGAATATGACAAATTACATTTAAAAGGATTTTTAAAACAAATCAATTTAAAAACGGAAACATTGGTGGGAATTAATAACTTTTAGTGCACATTCTCTAAAATTGACTTGCAACAATGAATACATGGCTTCCAGCCACGTGCTTTGTCACCCAAATATTATTTCGACAATACGTAAATATTTAGCAGTTATGATTTGCGAGTGTTTACTTTACACCAGTAATGGGTAAAACCTAGAGGAGTGGCAAATGTGCGGAAGTTGTATATACTAGTACATTAAAGTAAACGCTCACTTTAGGTGAAAGGTTTCTTTTAAAATAGGGGGTTTCCCATTACAAAATAGGCATTTATATTTTAAGAGAACGGGAAAGAAGCCCTTTCGATGTATGAAATGATTATAATTATCATTCGCCATTCTTCCTGTGCTGCAAATTGTTAAAACACATTGTTGAAGTGCACAACTATTTTGGTAATAAAGGTATATTTGGCTGCTATATAGAACTTGAGTGTGTTTACGTCACACTAATAATGGAAAAAATCAAGGAGAGGGGGTATATGTGAAGAAGTTGTAGCAGTATACAAGAGTACTTCATTGTGCCAGAATTTTGTAAGATAAAAAGAAGCTACTGACATGATCGTGAGGGATTTTAGGTAAGAGGTACAAGGAAAAGCGACGTTTTTATTTATTATAAAATATAAATTTAGATTTTATGTGAAGGGAACACCTGTTTTTATACTGATATAAAACCAGGTTCATATCCTGGAAAACAAACCCTGAAATGTCAAAAATAATAACATTGTCTTAAATTTAGGTGGATAAGTGTGCAAGGTCGAATACTGGAAGTAACCCAGCTCTCTAGCGGGATATAATGTAACTAATGTAATGTAACTATTGTCTGCTAGTAACAAGGTGTACACAGATGCATAAGTCACATAAGGTAACCTGATACGTTGAGTAAGAAAACTTTTACGGGAGAGCCATGAACCTATATGGTACAGCCTATACGGTAAAACCTAAACTTTACGGAAAGCCATGATAACCTCTAAATTACCAGACATTTAATTTCCCTGGTGAAAAGCGTTAGTGCGTTGTTACCTACATAAAAACCAAAATCCTTATAAAAGAAAGATTGGGTGGTCACACAACGATAATATGAAACAGAAATTGCAATGAAAATAACAATAAATTTGCGTTAGCGATAATTTCTACTTTGAGAACAGACCTTTCAGATGTGTATTTGAGAATAACAAAATGTGTCAACCATAAACTGAATAATAGTCTTAAAAAGTTTTATCAAACTGAACTTGAATCTACGCTATAAATATGCCGTTTTACATTCTTTTGAGGTGAACGTTTTTTTAGGATCAACAATATTTTTTATTGTAAATGACGACAAAATTCGTCATCTACTTTTTTGATAAGAGTAGAATATTTTCCATTTGGGAAGAACATCATACTGCGAGATGTCGTCTTTTTGGACCTCGTTAACGGTTCTATCCATTGCTCTTGTTACAATGGTAAGGGAGTTTTTTCTATAGTTTGTCACATTTTTAAGAATATTTTATATACATATTTCAGATAGTTGGCTGTATTTTCTAGACTGCAGTATAATTTTAGCCTGCCTTGAGTTACGTGGTATTTTTTATGAGCTTCTGTCTAGTCGTAAAGTGGCATGTGGCCTGTCATGATTTTTTAAAATATCATGATACATGACTTGTTTTCAAGCAGGCCTGTTTCTTCATAGACCATAGGTTGATAAGGTAAAATTTGTACATGCACAAAAACATTTTGTACCAACGGTGGGTTTATTATAGCAGCGTAACAGGCAAACATTTGGTCAGAACCATCTACTCTTTGAATGTTTACGTTGGGTTTTAACTTGTGTGAGGTACTTATAGGAAAGCATGCTTCTTTTAACTAGCAAATTAACACCTCAGCAAAATGTTACGGTTTCTCCTTTTAAATTAAATGGAGGTTAGCATCGCAGTACGTTTTCTTGTTTCTTAAAGTACCAAGTATATATATTTTAGTCACAACAGTTTAGATGGTAAAAGGTAGCCAATGTAAAAATATTTCATGAAAAAAAGTGTCCTTAAAAAACAATTCACTGATATACCATTTTGGATGAAACCACTCATATGGCAGTCAGCTTTTCCTGAGTAAATGTTTAGTCTCTAGGTCGAGCCTTGAGGGACAAAAACTGAGTAAAATTTAATAATATATTTGTAGGCCTTGTTTGTTTTTGAACCATCTAAACTATCCTCTATTATTCCACAGTAGTATGGCCTAATCTACTGTAAGTTCCTTACTGGAATAAACTCTCTCAGCATATTTTTAGAATATACAATAATACGCATTTGGCGTGTTGGCGAAACGAACATAAAGGCTAGGTAAATATTGTAACAGGAGTATGTAATTACTTAATAATTATAATTATAATATAATAATTATAACTTTGTGCTCTCTAATACGTTTGTAAATATTATGTTTATTAAAACAGATGTACGAAATAGGCCTTCCCCTACATACGAGTGCTGTAAAGTAGTATTTGACACGGAAAATATCAGTTTTATTGGCGTTCACAATAAAAAAATTATTATTGTTAAAATTTTCGTTCAAGCTACGAGATGGTATTGCTTTAAACAAAATATTATAAAACGTTAAGAAATGTCATCACGTCAAACTTGACTTCTCTACAACGTTATTCAGGTTTTAGGGTATTCAGGTTTTAGGGTATTCAGGAAATTATTTTAATGATATTTTACGAGTTTTTTGTTCGTCTACTAGAAATGTTTTGATTATTTATAACGACAAGGTTTGCTTTGTTTCAGACCAGTTTTGGTTCGATTTCAGAGGTAATAGCTGCAACAGCTGCCAATGGTACAAATGAAGTTGTAAAAACAAACCAAAACAAACCATCTGATGTTATAAAGGCCAATATATTGAAATCACAAGCGGCCTTTAATAAGCTGAAGGGGGAGCTGAGTGCGGCGAACGTTGCCGCCTACAATGGCTTCTTAGATTTTCTAGCCAAAGTTAACGACTGGCGAGTGAATGTCCAAGAACTGAAGCAGAAGTACGGACAGCTGATCAAGAATTCCACTTTGAAGATAGAAAATGTAATTTCGTTTTATAACTACAATATTGACAAACTCATCACGAAAATTAAAAACGAAACTGAAGTCATCTATGAACAATTCGATATCTTCTTTAAATTCGCGTTCAATTCCGGGTGCGTTTCGTCCAACAAAACAAAACTAGCGTTTGAGGAATGCATCGAATCGATTTATAGTAAATTTATCAATGATCTTTCAAAAGCTATAGCACCAGTGTTAGCTGCGAATAACGCGCTATCATGGGTCGCTTACGGTATGGCCCAATACGTCCCAAAAGAACTTGAAAATTTCAGAATTGTCAAAGACAAAATTGAAGAGGAAGTTGAAAACATAAAACGAATTATAAATATTTATAAATCTTAGTAGGTATTATCTACATATATTAAAGGCATATTGGATTATGTTCGTGCAATGTCCAATGGTGATGCTGAAGAAATAATACAATATTATAAATATTTATAAAATCTTAGTACGTAATTAACTAGACAGCGTTCTGCGTCACTAAATCAAGTAACAAAAATGATTTTAAAGAATATGCCTTTCCAAGTTCATACGATGTTAAAAATCAGAATATATCTTTATCTATTTCTATAACATACTTGAAGCTAGAATAGTGTAAGGAATTGTATTATAGTTTAGTCCAGCAGAATGTGCAGTTACCTCCATTAAAAAAAAAAAAGTTACGCCTTGTTTACTTAGTTATTAAGCATCAGAATACTTTAAAAGTCTTTATTTACTCATTATAAATAGCATTGTGCTCAGCAGCAAAATACTTAGTGTTTTACTTTGAAATAGAATTAAATATATTGTTGCCTATCTGTATGTAACATTAACACACAAATAAAATTTTTAAAGTAATACGAAACTCTACACTTTTAATTTAGACTCTAAAACCATTTGTACCCTCACTTTACGTTCCCATAATATTCGGCGGAACGAACGATCACAATTACTTCTTCTTTTCACCATGCAGTTCTCTTGGTTTTTCTTAAAAAATAAATATAATCGATTGCTAATCATTCATTTTTAATCTTACAGAACTATTTATGATATTGTGTGGTAACCATGGCAACAGTTTAAGGTTGTGCAATGAAGGCTTCGACGACAACCAGAGGGGGGAAAATTCATATAAATCTTTGAAATATATATTTCTAGGTAATGGGAAATTGAAGCAAGTGCCAAGGCGCGCTAGATTTCGAATAAGAAGATTCTCAGTTCGAATCCGGCTGAACCCCACAAATTTTATAATTTAATTATTGAATAAATATTTGAAAAAACCTATATTAACATTAATTGTCCTCCATCATATGTTGAAGAAAATGTATTTAAGCTTGATTACGTATTTTATTATTGAAAATTTGAACAAGATATATATATATATATATATATATATATATATATATATATATATATATATCAGGGCAGTATGAGCAAATAGAAGGAATTTAATAATAAATATAATCTATAACTAATATTAAATTAAATAATATTTACGGATTTTTCTAAATTTACAGGCTTATTTATTTAAAAGCAACCTAGATTATTGAGACTATATTACCTTCTTAAGCTAACACTTGAATAATTTTTATTTGTTTTGTTTTTTAAATATTTAAAATTATGTAGGGTAATTTTGTTATATATGTAATAATTTAAATTCATTCGCTGTAATATTTGTTAGTAGAAAATAAGTATTTATAAAACATAGTTATAAATATGCTCCTACATGTATGTATACACATACTCTGCAGACTTAGAAAAATCCCTGCGCTTTGGTGAAAAGTTACCGTCATAGGTTTCTTCAGAACCGTTAATGAAAGTGAGTTAAATGAGAGGCAATAAAAGTAGTCTATTTAGGCACATTTAAAGGGCAACTACAATGGAGACTCTTTTAAAGAAGTGAACGCAAGATCTAGAGATGAGTAGTTTGTTTAACGATTCTGTAGAAAGTAGTTGGAAGCTGTGTAATATGGACAAAAACTAAGGTGTCTCAATCGCTGTCAAATCCAGCAGTTAGTTCTTACCGCAGCCATCTTCAGTACCCATTGTTAGGTCCCAGCCGGTCGGTGACAGGGTTTCATGCTGTTGCGGATGTTTCAAGCTGATGTATAACTTCATAAGCTGGCACGCCTACTATCGATAGAAAACCTGTACTAGCCCAATTAAAAAACATTGTTTTTTTTTGTAGTGCGTGTTGCATCAAAGGCCAACGCTAAGAAATTGTAGGCGTTAAGGTCGTTTAGAAAACTGATATAAGTAAATTTTTTCAAACGTTTATGTCAATGATCTGGGTTATATGGATCAAAACAAATAATATTTATAGTGGACTTTCGGCATAGTCAAATGTACATTATTAAATATAAATACTATACCTCATAATATAATGCCTATGGAACGGTATTTTGCTTCCTCGATCCTTCCTCCTGCCTATGGCTCGAGATCCCGGTTCAGGAGGCATTAGTTTGGGGTTGGATTTGTGGGAGCTTGGATTTACATGCTGCTCTGTGCATACTCCCAAAATTGTTGCTGGAATAATTTGCTACCGCCTAAGCCCCCCCCCCCCACGTCTACTGTCTTCTTGTTACACCGTATTCTTTCTTCAGTGCGATAACCGTGAAAACCTTTCAGTGCCACTAAACGGCCGCCGTTTAAAAATCTGTTTTATTGTTTCTTACATCATAACGAATATTTAGGTAATTTCTCAGTACGCAAAATTTAATAAATAGTAAACATATTTTTATTTCAGTTGTATTAGACCAAGTCTTTGTAAAAAAGTAACGTGTCAGCTGTGTATTTTCTGTATTAAAAATTTCTGTAGACATAGTTATAAATGTTTTGTTTTCTATCGACAACCACCCGATAAAAAAATTATTATTTTTGTTTTTTAAAAACATTTTATTTTTTTATAAAAAAATACAGAAAAATGTTTCGGTTTTTTAAAAATTCCTCATTTTTAGAATGAAAAATTATTTTGACAATAAAGGTAGATTCGGCTTCTATATAGAACTTAAGTGTGTTTACGTCATATCAATAATAGATAAAACCAAGAAGAATGAGTAAATGTGAACAGGTGCAGTTTTATACAAGAGCACTCCATTGCACCAGATTTATATAACATAAAAGGAAGGTACTGATGCGTTTGTGATTGATTTTAGGCAAGAGGTTCAAAGAAAACCGATGTGTTTGTACGTTATAAACTATAAATTTATATTTTATGTGAAGGGAAACACTTGTTTATATTTATATAAAAACCAGGTTTATATTCTGGAAACCAGCCCATAAAATATCAAAAATTTTAACATTGTCTTTAACTTAGGTTAATATATATATATATATATATATATATATATATATATATATATATAAAGAACAAAAGTCAAAATACAAATACAAGAATTATAATTGAATTTACAATTCAAGTTTTTCTTTGGCTAACAGTATCAACATCATCAGGAATATTAATATTTGGTTTAATATTCCTGATGATGTTGGTACTGTTAGCCAACGAAAAACTTTGAATTGTAAATTCAATTATAATTCTTGCATTTGTATTTTGACTTTTGTTCTTTATTAATACACAAGAATACATATTGCGATATATATATATATATATATATATATATATATATATATATATATATATATATATATACTGGTATTTTATTATTTGCAACAGCAATTAAAATAAAGAACACAACTGAGTTTCTCTGTACAAGTATGTATGTTTATTCCAACTATCATGTTCCACAGATTTGTATGTTGTATAACTTATAATATAAATACCTGTGAACGGAGAAACGACATTTAATGTTCTTAATTATTTTAGTTTATATTATTGTGTCGCAACAGCGTTCATTCAATGTTAGCTATTATTTTTAATAAATCAATATTTCACGTAACAACCTTATTTTAACTTTTCTGACAACAAACAAAAAATGCTAAATTACTAACAGCTGAAAATCTTTCTAAAAATAACAAACAGCTAATGCTCACAACGCGGCAAAATTCAAAATAAGAAAATTATATTTAATATTTTTCTTACATCTCCCCCCCCCCAGGAAAATAAAGCAAGATGGCCTCTTACTTTCCCTCTTCTTAGTCTACTAACTGAGAGGCTGGCGTTAACTTTGAGAGGTGGAAAAAATCCGATTCTGATTTTTTTCGGTCAGTGTCTATTTTGTAAATTGAGTTTGACATCTTTTCTATAATTTTGTAGGGCCCACTCTCAGTTCGTCGAGTTTTTTCCGATTCAGTTTGTTTCCATTGTCCACAAAAACAGTATCACCAACTTTGAAGTTATAGTGTTTTCGATTTCTATCATAAACTGTTTTGTTGTAATTATGTGATTTGATTGTATTTTCCAGAGCTTTTTCTCTGTCTTGAACTAAGTCTTTCTTTGTTGTTTTAGGTTTTAGCTCCTTTGGCAATGTAACATCTGTACCACTTAGTAGATATATTGGAGCATATCCAGTAATAGTGTGCTCAGTTTCATTATAACGTTTTACACAATTTCGTGCTATGGTGATCCATGCTGCTTTGCCGCCCTTTTCATTAATTTTACATCTTATTTTTTGAACAACGTTTGATTTAACCTTTCATTTAGACCATTTGAGAACGGTGAGTTCACTGCAGTGAAAGTTATTTGGATATTTTTACTATCCAAAAATGTTTTGAATTCTCTAGAAATTAGACCTGGGTACTGGTCTGAGAGGATTATGCCAATGTTTCCAGCTTCCGCGGCCTGTTTCACTAGTTTAATGAAGTCATTTGCTCTTTGAGTCTTTGACGTTAAAATATAGGCGTATCTTGTGAAATGATCTGATAACAGGTGCAAGTATCTCTTTGTTTATCTTGAACCCCAAAGCCTCCAATAGTATCAATGAAACAAATTTCAAATGGCTTTGTGGCAGGCCCCAGGTGAGACTTCAAATCCATATTTATTTTTTCCTCTTGATTTGTTTCTTATACATATTGTACAGTTTTCACAGATATGTTTTATGTTTTTTGTCATGTTTTTTGCTGTATATGAGGAGCTGATCATTCTTTGCATCATCATTCTTTGACCTAGGCTTATATGTACATCATTGATGAATTTCTTACTAAATTTTTCTGACAGAATAATTCTTTCTTTTTTCTTTACGCGCTTGTAATAGACGATGTCCTTGGACATTGGTCTTTTTTTTTTGGTATTGTATCTATTCATTTTGTGCTTGGTTTTTTAAGATATCTTCTAGACTTATAAATTTTACTACTTCCAATTGCTCATCCAGGTTCTCATTTGGCTCTAAGACAGGGTTCCTGCTTAGGCAATCAGCTTCAATGTTATGTTTCCCTGAAGAATATTTAATTTAAAAATCATATTGTGATAAATAGTAAGGTAAGTTAAATCTCCTAATTCTTCATCTGTTCTTGATTTTGTGTTCATATTCTCCAGCGGATTGTGATCTGAAAAGACAATGAATTTCTTACCCATTAATAAATGTTGCCAATATTGAACACATTGTTTGATTGCCAGGCACTCTAGGTATATAGCTTTTTTAGACTTCATTCAGTTTTCTGAATGGTTTCTCTTCATTGTTTTCTTGAGGTTGTTTTAGGACAGCTCCTATGCCTAGTATACTAGCATCTGTGTAAATGTGTGTAGGCAAATTTGGATCAAAAATGGTCAATATTGGTTGAGTATATTACATTGTGATATTTCTCTTACATACATATCCAATGTCTTATTTATTTTACTATATGTATACATAATAGTTTCTTATTTTTGGGGTCTAAAGTAATAGAACACATGTCACTGATCACTGTGAAACTAGGTATATTGAGGTTTTACAACGTGTAAAGTGTTGCCAAAGCATAATGGTTCAAGTAATATTAAAAACGTTTTCTTGACCTTAGCTCAGAGTAAACATATTGGCTTAAGTGTGTAAGGTCAAACACTAGAAGACACCCTGGCCTCTAGCGGGATATAATGTAATTACTGTACTTGTCTACTAGTTACGAGTTGTACACAGATGTATGTAACACAACGTCACCCGATACTGGGAGTAGGAAAACTTATACGGCAGGCTTAGGAAGAGCCGAATACTGGAAGAAACCCTGCTCTCTAGCGGGATACAATGTAATTACTGTACGTGTCTACTAGCTACGAGTTGTACACAGATGTATAGGTCACACAACGTCACCTGATACTGTGAGTAGGAAAACCTATACGGCAGGTTTAGGTAGAGTCGAATACTGGAAGAAACCTTGCTCTCTAGCGGGATATAATGTAATTACTGTACTTGTCTACTATTTACCCAGAAGCATAAGTGACATAAGGTCACCTGATACTGTGAGTAGGAAAACCTATATGCGATGGCTAGGTAGGATCGAATACTGGAAGAAACCCTGCTCTCTAGCGGGATATAATGTAAACTACTGAAATTATCTACTATTTACGAGTTGTACACAGATGCATAAGTCACACAACGCCACCTGATACTGTGAAAAGGAAAACCTATACGGCAGGTTTAGGTAGAGTCGAATACTGGAAGAAACCCTGATCTCTAGCGGAATATAATGTAATTACTGTACTTGTTTACTAGTTACGAGTAGTACACAGATGTATAAGTCGCACAACGTCGCCTGATACTGTGAGTAGGAAAACCTATACGGCAGGTTTAGGTAGAGTCGAATACTGGAAGAAACCTTGCTCTCTAGCGGGATATAATGTAATTACTGTACTTGTCTACTATTTACCCAGAAGCATAAGTGACAAAAGGTCACCTGATACTGTGAGTAGGAAAACCTATATGCGATGGCCAGGTAGGATCGAATACTGGAAGAAACCCTGCTCTCTAGCGGGATATAATGTAATTACTGTACTTATCTACTAGTTACACATATGCATAAGTCACATAACGTCACCTGATACTGTGAGTAGGAAAACCTATATGGAATGGTTGTGTAGGGTCGAATACCTTAAATATAATTAGGCAGAATGAAACTACAAGTAAGGTCATTATAAACTTCAAATATTCCATGACCAGATATTGAGTTTTCGTAATGAAAAGCCTTTTAAAAAAAAGGAGCGGCCTGTCCACGATAAAAACAAAATACCTTGCAAAAGAAAGAACGTGTCCTCACAGAATTATAATGAGGAATAAACTTTTTAATTATATTTTAGGCAGTAGCATTAAAAAGTATGTGAGAGAGACTAGCTGTGTCAACCGTCTACTGAAAAATAGGTTCTAAAAACCGTTATCAATTTTGAACTTGATTCTACTATATAAATATGTCACTTTATATTCTGTGGAGGTAAAACATTTTTTTGAACAATAATATTTTTTTATTGTAAATGACGCCAAAAATCATCATTTACTTTTCCGATAAGAGTTGAAAAACCATACACTTTTGATTTAGACAGTAAAATTGCAAGATGTCTGTATGGATCACGTTGGCGATTCTATGCGTAGCACTGGTTTCAGAGGTAAGTTAGTATTTATTTAAATTTAGATTATATGTTTCTCAAATTTGGTAAACATTTATTTTTATATATATTAAGGTACATGTACGATATATTTGACTGTATTAACAAAATATGAATAAAGTTTTATCATACTAATTCAAAAATTTTTATTAAGAGACAAATTAAACTGAATACTTTTGCTAGACCATATAATATCTACATAACGGGATTGAGTCAATGTACATTAGGTTTTGAGGTATATTTCTTTCATTTATTTGGTACGATGCAGAACGTTCCAGTCCCGAATGTACCAAAGACGTAAATAAAATTTGCTTGAAAAGGAGTCGTTCAGAAAATAGTCTGAACAGAATACCATAATTACGGAATGAAACATTAGAGAATATTTAGCTGCCATAATGTTCGTACTACGAAAGTGTAGCTACTTTGGGATCTCAATATAAAACGTGCCATTGTGATGCAATGAATATTTGGTCAGATAGGAAGATTTACATGCAATAAAAGTAGACCCTTTGTATTGGATAATTAATCAGCACAAATTCCTTATTTAATGTTACTGCGAAGTATATGTAATAATAACTATTTATTGGTAAAAATATTTACTCTATTGTTGTCAGGATATGATTAAAAATAAGTAGATACATGTGAAAATATGTAATCAACTATTTACACTAAAATAGGTACTGCCTATACTTGCAAACGCGTTCCTCACGCGCGCGCGCACACACACATACACACGCACCCATACACACACACACACGCACACACACACACACACACACACACACACACACACACACACACACACACACACACACACACACACAGACACACATACGCACACATACGCGCGCGCGCGCACACACACACACACACACACACACACACCTACATATATACATACACACACACACACGCACACGTGCGCGTGCGCTCAAACCACGTGCGCGTGTACTACTCATTAACCATTTTCTTCTATGTTTATTTAAAAAAATATTTCACAAGAACAAAACAAAAATTTTGTAACATTTTCTGTCATCAGGTAAGAGTATCTAGGTGACCAATTGAATCCATTTGTACAATGCAACGGAGTCCCATTTGGCTAAAAAATCTTTTCATAACTCATCAAGAGTAGTAGAATCTTTTAAAATTATGGTGGTGTATTAAAAATCTGACTTACCGCAAGGTGACCATAAAAATAATTGGTTCACTTATAAATAATCCATGACTGAACGTTAAATGTAAACCTTCAGAACTCTGGTTGAATATGTAGATAGATTTGTTTTTTACGTAACACATAAATATAAAAACGTCAGAAACACTTTTTTCAAGCCAAATAACAGGAGTTTTAACGATAATAAAATATATATGTTGTTAATTATTTCTGTTTTGTAGTTGAGTTTATTTGTACAAGTAATAATTGGGGTATTACAGAAATTGAAATTCGTTTTACATCAGAATTTTCCTAATATATATATATATATGCACACGATCATTCAAGATTCATTTAAAATTAAAACGTGTGTGTGAAAATATAATTAAGAATCATTCATTATAAAAGAATAATATTTGGGCTTATTTTTATTTTCTTTACTAGAATGTTTCGGTTACTTATAATGAACATGTTTGTTTTGTTTCAGACCAGTTCTAGTTCGATTACAGAGGTAATCTCTCAATCAGCTGCCGATAAAATCAAAACATTTTTAAATACAAACCAAAACAAACCATCTGATGTTTTAAAGGCCAATATATCTAAATCACAAGCGGCCTTTAGTAAGCTGAAGGGGGAACTGAGTGCGGCGAACGTTGCCGCCTACAATGGCTTCTTAGATTTTCTAGCCAAAGTTAAAGACTGGCGATTGAATGTCCAAGAACTGAAGCAGAAGTACGGACAGCTGATCAAGGATTCCACTTTGGAAATAGAAAATGTGGTTGCGTTATATGACTACAATATTAACAAACTCATCATGCAGCTTATAAACGAAAATGACGTCTTCGAGGAAAAGGTCGACTACTTTATTAATTACGTGAAAAATTCTAACTGCATTTTGTCCAGCAAAACAAAACTAGCGTTTCAGAAATGCATCGAATCGATTTACAGTCAATTTATCATTGATCTTTCAAAAGCTGTGGCCGAGATTCGAGCTGTTGCTGACGCACTGTCTGCAGTCGCTAACGACATGGCCGAATTTGTGGGAAAAAAACTTGAGAATTTCAAAAATGTCAAAGTAGAAATTGAAGAGGAAATTAAAAAAATTAAAACAATTGGGGGGGAATAACAGGATTATAGCCAAGTAAAAGCCACTTAAGCTATGGTGATAGTGAATACAGTTTTAGAAAACGCTTTAATATAAGGCTTTAATGTATTTCTTGGTTTCTGGAGTAAAAACAATATTTTGTAAATTATAATCATTTCAGAATTAAATAATTCTTTTATATCTAAGTAAAACACTAACCTCTTTACATTAAATCCCTTTGACATATTTATATTAATATCCTACACGTGCCCTTAGTAGCACTTAGTTTTTTGATTATTGAGGACGGTCGTTTCGGGAAATGTATGCTATTGTCAACTTTGAAATATGATAGGAATATTAGGTAATTTTTGTATAGAGTTATGTGGGTTGTGAAATCAAATCGTCTATGTGAGTTATAATGTAATTGGGTGCTGAATATGTGTGTTGGATGTAGCTCGAAATGGTCGTATGACGTTGGTTACTGTTGTTTTGTTTGTGCAGAATTTGTTTTGTGCTATGATATATAGTTATGGTTAGTTTATATTAGGTGTTCAACAAAGCTTGATTGGACTTTTTGGTGAGAGAAGTTATCGGTTACGTAAACCAGTATCCGGAATGTTCCGGCTGATGTGAGGGCTAAGCAAACGTGCCTCAGAGACACCTTTAAGACATAGGTGAAGACCAACCCCGAAGAAAGGCAGACTTACGTGGACTTTCGAGTGATAAACGAATGTAATAGGAAATATGAAAACAAATTTCCTATCGGGCGTAAATAACATCGAAGGAGGGTTTAATAACGTGGAGGAGGCAGTGAAGTCAATGTAAGAGCAGATGGTGTCGGAGGACAAAGTGAAAGAAAGCTGTCAATATCCACGAGACTTCAAAGTTTGTGTATATTCCGCGCACAGTAATTTCGATGCAAACTTTAGCAATTCGTTTAGAAAGATAGTACGGTTTACGAATGAAAAGCGAAATCGTTTAATAAACAATGCTAACAATGTCAGTAAAGGAGAATTGGTAAGAATAAGTGCGTTGGCCAAGGCCGATGCTGAAGAAATAATAAAAAATTATAAAACTTCATAACGTTTTACAACTAGCTAAATACCACAAAAATCTAAATTTACCCAATGTAGAATTGTGTTAAACAGTAAAACACCTAATTTATTATTATTTATCAAGAACAATAACAAGAGTATTAAAATAATAATAAACATAAGTAAAGAAAACCTTACCCAATGGATCAACTAAACACATTTAAGTATAAGAATAATTTATATCAATTTATAATGTTTACACTTCCAGTGTAATTTCTTAATTTGTAGTTTTTGTTAAAATTATAATTTTAAATTAATTATTAGTCTCTGACATTGCAGAAAAATGCGTCACAGTCAGTGACGTTGTAGACGTCAGTCAGTGACGTTGTAGACATAGTATCCCCGTTGTGTAGTGGGATAGAAAAAAACTACAC
The DNA here is from genome assembly GCA_036971475.1 of Prosapia bicincta. Lineage (NCBI taxonomy): Eukaryota > Metazoa > Arthropoda > Insecta > Hemiptera > Cercopidae > Prosapia > Prosapia bicincta. Next base: position 17,013,958 of record JBAIZL010000002.1, on the reverse strand, counting down.
TTTAGTAGTGAATTTACAGACAAATTTGAAGATGAAATTCCTCCCAGTCTACGAGGTCGCCGAGATAGAGGTGGGGTGAAAAAACTCTTCGTAGAGTGAACAAGACGGTAGAGAAAGGCGTATTAGAAGCGATGCGATGCCAAGCTGAGCAAGATCTGCTATGAGTTCGCACTGAAGCCGATTCACTCTTAGGTTTCCCAGCCTTGTAGTGAGAAGTGCTTCTTCCTATCAGTCTCAGTTGCAACGTAGTGTAATAATAACGTCATCAACTTTGATGATGATGATACTATTGGATAGTTCCTCACTTGATGAATGTGTGGAAGAAAGAAGGTGATACTGGACACACAATATCAATAAAGATCACGAGACTAGTGGACAGTTCGTAACTCTATTCGAGAAACTCGAAGAAGATGAAGAACAGTTTTGGAGATATTTCAGAATGTGATATCCATATCCATACATTTTTTGTAATGGAATCTATTTGTCTACAAGATCAATACTAACGAAGGCAGAAAAGGCTTGAAATGGCAACAGATTGGACTGCACAAAACGGGTCGGTCTCATGTGGTATTTGAAAACTCCCACATAAATACTGTGTATTTAGTGACCAGGGTAGTTTTGCACATCTCGGCTTCTCCCGGCCAGATTTTGTTGTGAAACCCCACTAGAGTAGTAAAATATACGTGGCAGTGTAGAGTACAGTGAGAAAGTAAGATGATAATTATTAAAAGAGAAAAAATATAATGTGTGTAAACATTGTAATTTTCAACAATATGTCTCTTGACATGTTCGTGATACGAACTGAAAAACATAAATGCCATTGAAAGTGACATTTTTAAGCTATAAGCTAACAATGTAAACTCGACTGAACTTTCTGCTTTTATCACCAGACTGTATAGATAACGAATAAGAGTACTGTTTACAGAAAAAAATATAAATTTCTTTTAAAAGAAATGATTTTATTTATCTACCGCAAAATAGAGAGCGACACATAAAGGCCGTTTGTGTAAACGATTTTGATAATCCTTTGATAGAAAACGTTTTAATAAAGTATTTTTTTTAATAAAGTATTTTTCAATGAATATTTCCTTTTAGTTAATAAATTAGGATTTAAATTGTATTTTACTAACTTAAGTTATATTGAGGATTTGCATTTAATATAGTTTCCATCAGAGAGGGAGTTTAAGAGTTAATCACCCCCATTAGGATTAAATACGTATTCGAAAATCTTTCATAAGCTTTAAAATTCTGTTAAATTGGTTAGTTTTTAAACAAATTTTATATTAGTTTCATACTCTCACTAAGAAATTTTAAACATTATGTGTCTCAATATGGACTTCAAACCAAACAACTTGACTGTAAACTGACAATTGGTGGTAATATGTAAGAGAATAGACTACTTCATTTGGCGTAACTTCATTTGGCGATGACCGTATATTTAGTAAAACAGGTAATATAAGCAAAAATATTTTAACGTCAAATCCTACCCAGACCAATAAAGATATATTTATTTTAGTTAAATTTTATTAAATAATTACAATTAGTATAAATAAAGTAACATGACCTATGCGTTAAAACAGCTGTTCTACCACATTCGCCGTAACATAAAATCAGCTGATTTATGAAATCATATGTTATTACTTCTTTAAATCCGAATAGGACGAAATATATATTACATAAATTACCCCTTTTGAGAAACGTTTTTCTCCCATGTAAAACTAAAATAATTTATTATATCTAATAATTGAATTAATATTTGAAAAAAAACTGTATTAACTTCAACTGCCATCTAATACATGTTTGAAAAAATGTATTTGAACTTGAATGGATGAATAAAAATTATTTTATTAACGACTGAAAATTTGAACAAGATATATAAATATATAGAGAGAGACTGTGAAGTAATAACACTTACGCAGAGCGCCTAAATGTACTAGATATGGCTGATATCCATAGAAGTAAAACTGTAACAGATTAAGTCTTATCGAACTCTAAAATCCACTCTTAGTCTTAATATTTCTTTGTAAAATTGTAGTTAATAGAAACGAAAACTTGATCATTCTTTTAAGACCTTGTTAGGCTTATTGCAAGGCCATGATCTGGTTGCCTAAATAAACATCTTCACTGTATACACATGTTTACATTTTATGCCTTTAAGTACGCTTTGAATTTCGAGTTACAAAAACATTAAATTTGCTTACTTTGTCAACTTGTGCTAGTTTTAAGAGGTATAATGACGTGAATTAGCGTAAAATTTTCAAACGTCTGCCTTGGAAGTAATACAGAGTAAAGATGCAGTCACATACATCAGTGACGTCACAGTGTCAGTAAGCGTGCCGTGCCGTGCATTGTATTTTGTAAGTGACGGGTGTTCACACGTAGTCGCGACAGACTTCATGATCTCTCATTAAATAAGCCGATATGATCACGCTTTCAGAACAAGTTTAAGTTTCGATAAATAAGAAGAAATTCAACCTAAGAAATGTAAATAGGAGGAAGGAGTGTGGAAAGAAAGAGTAAGTGAAGGGAGGGAGTTTGTCATACTATACAAAGAATTGAGGGATGACGGAATCTTGTTCCATTAATATTTTAAAGTCTGCCAATGTTTTATATTTGCTCCTCAGTAAACTGGAAATTCATTTGAAGAAGTCATACCAATAGAAAAAGGCCTTATCACTGGAGAATTGCCATATTGGAAGAAACCTATATCACAGGAGGGTGGTCATACCACTGGAAAAGGTCAGACGTTTAAAGGAAGGCCATACCGATAGAAGAAGGTCATACAGCTGAAGGCAGATCATATAACTGGAAGACTTACCACTGGAAGACGGTCATGTCACCGTAAATGAAATCCTATGTTATCACTTAATTCCCTTTAAGGTGACTCATAGCGTAACCTTAGGGAAATTATACTGACGCTATTAATCTGACGGGGATTATACTGACGCTATTAATCTGAAGGGGGATTATACTGACGCGAAGTTATATGTTTTTGTCCATTCAATAGATTTTTGTAGGCGTCGCTATAGAAGTTTTTACTTACAAAATAATCTATCTATTGCTTATTGTATTTGTATTGTTAATAATGCCTTTAAATGTTTAAAAAAAAAAAAAAATGAGTGTATCGCCAAATTGGTCCTGCTGAGATCGCCTGTTTAAAAAACGTTTTTCAAAACCGGAGCGGGATGTCTCAACACATTTATTTAGACATATCTTTGCAAATTAGAACAGACTGTTGCATGGCCTTTTTATTGTTTAGTCTAAGCTTAATTGTAAAGGCACTCTTATCATACATCTATAAATTCATAACATAATAAGCGGGAGTTAAGTCTCAGAAGCTGTCATATGGCAATATATATACGTATTTTACACTTATAATCAGAGCAACACACATTAATTTATTGTTTACACATAAATAAATCTTTCAACAATATGGAGCTTTTTCAGTTATGAAGCTGATAATAAAAGAAAAATAAATTTTGCACGCGGCGGTGCTCCAACTAGGCAGTTAGAACTTTGTACTTCTAACAAATCGCTAACAAATTCATTCAGAACATTCTGTCCAAGAACAAGTTCTGCATTACATTATCCTAGGATCATGGTTTCCTTTGGAAGCCTACTTAACCATGCTGCTTTTTCTATAAAGATGAACTTCCAATCTTGGTAGAGAATTTCCTATACCTTTAGGATTTCCGTTGCAGACTTCAATGGAACATTTTTATCTAAAATTTGTTTCCTTCTAAACTATTAACTTTTTTGATGTCTAATTTTAATTTTTAATTTTTGTGGTGAATTTTTGAAGTGAAAACTTTTATCTCGACACCTAGAAAAAAAAAACTATTTGATAGACATAAACACACAACATGTCAGTATTATCTCCGTCAGATCTATGGCGTCAGTATAAATTTCACCAGGTTAAGCTATGAGTCACCTCAAAGGGAATTAAATGATAACATATGATTTCATGTAACAGCTGATTTAAAAAAAAATATCTTAATAAAAAGCAGCGTATTTTCAAAGATAAATCACTAATTTAGGGAAATGAATAAATTTGCCTATTTTAGTGGATATCACTGAATAGTGAACTTTAGAATATGGAAAGAGAGGGAGAGCGTTGTCCTAATCTAATGACCTTGAATCACGCTTTTACTTCTACATTTGTTCGTTCTTATTGAACGTTCTTTTTTAGTGGTAAAATGAGTATTGTATTTTAAATGACACAAAAATCGTAAGTGTTGCTCGCACCCTACGATTCCTTGGAAGCAAACTAAAAAACCTAAAGTAATATATTTTAGCAACAAATATTAACCTATGAAACAGCGCTAGGTTTTTAGCAAAAAAGCTTCCCGATGATACAACAACTGTGCAATTCCAAGTGCCAAAATATCATAAAATATTTTTCAGATAAAATTGGCCTATATTTCCCTAATGGGGTTCCACCCCCTGACTCCCTGGATCGTACCAAGGCCAAACCATCTTCTTCGCTACGTCCCTGTCTAGGATTGCATAGACAAGCATTTGTTATGCTATATAAATGCATATGGCATCTACCATTTCCTTACTTATTAACTTACAAAATCTTCAATTCAGATTTACTTAGATTTTATTGAATAAGTAAATAATTTAAATTAACGTCGAGCATAACTTTTAAGCAAAGACCTTCGGGTACTTGTACAAACTTTGCACCTGTTTGTAAGAAATGCAAATATTTTTATCATTCATTGGAGCGAGAGAGGCGGTGGAGTTTCGCAACTGTGGAATGGATTTTTTAAACTATGTCTCTATAAAGACCATATAGTGTATAATTTTATGCGTGTGTTCTTATAATGGAGCAATCAATAAATAACTTAACCTAATTGCTAACAGTAGTTCTTTCAATTCGAATATTTGTTGTTGCGCCTGAGTTTTATCAGGTCAAATAAAATCCGGGTACGATTAAAAGGACCATGTTAACTAGAATGTTCAACAAAGTAGTAAACATGAGCAGATAAGTCGCAGGAATCAGGTATGGTTAGAGATAGCTGGGAGTGGAATTTTCCTCAATAAGCTAAGCACCTAAAGAGATTTAGAAGAGAAAGCTTTCGAAGGCGATATTGAAGATAAACTTCGAAGATATGGACTAAGAGGGGTGGATGAGGTAATACAATACTGGAAGAAAGACTTGAGTTCTTCCTAGGAAGAAAGGCAGTGGATGCTCAAAAGAGCATCTTGGAATTTTTAAAATTTTATTTTGGGTCACCTAAAGAATAAATATGACAAAATCGAACCACAAGTATGAACAGCTGATTCATTATTCCACTTTGAAAATACAATCCGTTATTTTATTTGTAACGATAATAATAACAACAAGAATGACGTCATCAAAGGACAAGTTGGTAGCTTCACTCAGTCCGTGTTATGCTCTGATTAAAGGCTTTTCCCGAAAAAACGAGACTTGACTAAAAAAACTCACCTCATGATTCTGATGAGATTATTAAAGTGAAAGTCAAGGAAGTCTGAATCAGGCACCGTTACAGCTTCCCAGAGCCTCTTGGATAGTTTGGTTGAACTTGGCAACCCGCAGATGAATATGGAAGAGTCAAAGCAGAAGCACGAATAGCTTCTTTTACGAATTTGAGAAATAGCATTTACAAAGAGCGAAGAAATTTGACTGCTGTGGCTTATATTCGTAACGTAGGACAAAGCTCTTGAGAAACGTTTAAAGAAGACTAATAAATTTATTTCTTTTTTTGTACAACTGTGGTTTATGAAAATACAACTTAAAGTTTGCTCCTAACCTATAATATTTGTTTCTTGTAAGCCTTCAGCTCGATTTCCTAAGTAAATACCATCCTTGCATGTTGCTAAAATTATGTAACTGAGACGTCTACTCTTTTAGTTTAGAATCTATTGAAACGAAGAATAAATTTAATTCACTTATTTTATTCATTTGTGTCTATTTTTAAACGTTGGAATGGAAGAATATAAAATTTAATATCCAAAATGTTTTCTTAGAGGTATAAATTAGCTCCCAATCTCTCTCCGGAATGTCTTCCCCACCCCGGGAGGAATTTGTAGCTCAGCGTTTAAAAATTTACTTGAAATATTTTGTCTATGAAACGAAATTTATAATTCTCAATTTATTTGTAAAAATTGTTAAATTAAATCTTTAAAAAATATTGAATTAAATTCTTGTTATTATAACTCTATTGTATTTAGTTGATAATATCCTAAGAAGAGAAAGCTAGTAAATGATTTTAAACATTCTTTACTCTAGATAAATTTAATGTCTATAGCAAATAATATTTATAACGGAGTTCTCCCTTATTCTCGAGCTCGGAATAAATAAATATTCCCGTATTGGGATACACGTTATTATGCTCGTGTAGGGATTATTGGGATTTCAGGAAAATGGCATTGACAACGAGGATCTTGTTTCTCATTATTTTCCATTACTCGAAGTGATGCATTACACCTATTTAATATTATAACATACTCTCTTTTATGCAGTCTGTCAATGCACTTACCACTTTCAGCAACCTTCCTGTAGCAGCACTGCTTTCCCTCTTCTGTCCTGGCTTACAACTTTTCAAATTGTTGCGTAGATCGTTTCCGAGTCTCAAAGCCCGGAGCTTTTTCAATATTGTATAAATACCTCTTATCTTCTTCATGATAATGGATTTTATAAAATCTTGCGGTAAAAACACAAAAAACAATAAACGATAGAAAATATACCGAGGAAATCTCATATTAGAGGAAAATTGTCTCTAATTAGGATGGATTTTATATTTTGAATGTCGGATTTTAATTATTTTAACATAACCTCCCTAACTACATTAAAATATAAAAACATTGATGGACAAGAGTAAGTATACATTTTTACACACGCACACACACGCACGCACACACACACACACACACACACACACACACACACACACACACACACACACAGACACACACAGACACACACACACACAAACACATACACACAAACACACAAACATATATATATATATATATATATATATATATAAAGTCGGTTCAGAATGTGTTTGCGCCTGATGTAAACACTATCACGAGGCGAAAACGTGCAAGGGACGGTAAACTATGAGTCCGGTTCACAATCATGCATCGGCAATTGGGCTACGTCTTACACTGGTACACTTAATCATTCGAAAAAGAGAATTATAGACTAATGAAAGTAATAAGACTATTCAATAATTTATGCTACAAGTTTTTAACTTACCATGTTATTATTTTATGTTTAAGGGGTCTGCAAAATCCGATTCCGATGACGACGAGGAACTGTCGTCAACAGCTATGACGAATGCCTCGATGTCTTCAGTTATATTGTCTAATTTCCACATATTCGACTCTTCAACGTCCACCACATGTTTCACATATTTTTCCCACTTATCAGGTGTAACACGCGAGACACCTTCGGTTAACAGTCTGTGCACCTCTTTAATGTTAAAAGTAACATTGTTAGACGCAACATAACCTTTAACCTCAGCCCATACCATTTCTATTGGGTTTAATTCGCAGTGATAAGGAGGGGTTCTCAAAACTATTCTATTTGTTTCTTTAGCAATTTCATCGATAACGTATTTTTTGTAATTTGGCCTATGATAGGAAACGAGTTTTAGTAATTCGACCTTCAACATGGTTTCATCTGAAAAAATCCCTTTGTCAGTCAACCAATTTCGAATTTGTTGCTTATTCCAACGGGTCGTAGGTAAGCGCTCTACTTATACAGAATGATACGGAGCGTTGTCGATTACGATAACGCAGTTGTTGTCCAATTTCTGTATTATCGCGGAAAACCATTCTTTAAAATTTTCACCATTCATTTCTGAATGGTAGTCAGTATCTGATTTTGATTCGAAAATCAACAGTCCATCTTCTACAAAACCTTTTTGTGACCCAATATGAGTGACAATAAGTCTCTTACCCTTTCCAGTTGGACATTTTAAACCCGCCGACAGACCCCTCAGAAAAGCATCTTTACTGGAACAGACTGACTTATCTGTCCAAACCTTTGATTTCGAATGGGCTGCATTGACCCACGTTTCGTCTAAATAATAAATCGTACGACCTTCCTCGCGATAGGCTTTTATTTTGCTTAAGTAATCTCTTCTCCATAGAATAATATCTTCTTTGTCCAACAGTATACTTTTACGATTACGTTCCTCATACCTGAAATTTAGCTTTTTTAATATGTGAAACAAAGTGGTTCGTCTTAGGTTAGGTAAGCCTAACTGTTCGTCGGTATTAACTAAGTGTAGTACTTTATTTAAAGTAGGAAGTTCGTTTTAAAAAAATAACTCATGTACTTTCTTCCTTATAGCAGTTTTTAAAAAGTCATCCATATTATTAAAAATAGTTTTGGTTTTTGGTTTCCTTTTGGCAGGAAACTTCAGCGTACCCGTTTCTTTTTTTTCTTTAACGATTGAAAAAACATTTCGAGCAGAAATTCCTGCAGATATCGCTACTTTCTGCAAGATGTCTTTGATACGGCATTCTGGATTTTCATCCTTTAAATTTTTATAAAGGCGTAAAATAACTTGTCTTTGCCCGGAGTGTATTACTTGTCCTCGTTTATTTTTTTTGACATTGCTTAAACGTTAACAACAGTTAAGTCCTTAAAAACTTAACAACACCACAAACTCACAAACACAAATATAACAAACAACGATCTTAAATTATTCCACTCACAATTAAAAAATGTTAGGCACAATAAACAGACGAACAAATGTAACCCTGGTCGTTTCCAGACTAACTGTTAATCGGGCGGCAGGATATTTCAGTTTTGTCACGAGGTCACTCAGCCAATAGGGTTGCCGAAATCGTTATGTTCACGTGAACAGTTCACCACTCCCTGGCGCAAACACATTCTGAACAGACAGTATATATGTATACACATTATCTATCGAACAGGTGATTATTTATGTTATAAAATGAAAGAGGCTATTTTGATTGTCAATTCAGAGTCAATTATTGCTATATAAATTGTGGTACTAATACTCTGGCCACTGTTGTAATAATTCTCCCTTAATCACTTAGTACCTTGACCTCCTAACGCCAGGAGTAAGCTACTAATTGACTGACGTAGAAGGTGGTTCCAGGCACTGAGTAATTGTACACGGTTCATTAATTTACCAGTAATCATTATTTAATAAATAATTTTAAACAATACGTAATCATTGCTGACAGTAATTATCAGTAATGTTTCTTTACAATATTATTTAAATGAAATAATTTGGGCCTCCGAGTGTTATCGAATTGACTCATGTATAACCGAGTATTAACTCGTGTATTATCTTAGGTCCTATACCTGGAACAAGTTATCTGGTTTTTTATCTTAATAAATTAGCAATAAGTAATTATTTAATTTATGATAATTACTTAATTATCAATTTTAACGATATATAAAAATCTGTATAAATTTGTATATAAAATCTTTAAATCAATTTATAATTTCCTTGTAATAAATCTCTAGTATTTATAGATTTAGTGTGTTGCTTGCCCAAGTATGAGCCCCTCCTGTGTTGCTTATTGGTGACGGTGTGGATCTCCTACAAACCTCCGATACGTAGGTCTCACAACTTCGCTTTAGTCGCTTCGTTTTGTACCAAAAATTCAATAATTTTTCTCTAGTCAATTTTAAATCATTTATGTATTAAATTTTAATTAATTAAATATTCCCATGGTTATTTAATGAGTTTGAAGAGAAAATATTACAGGCTTTTCTCCCTACCCTCCTTGCATCACTTTCTGGATCCCTGGCAACCTCACGTCCTTACCGCCCCGACACTCACTCCGAAACACTTACGGGCTTTTCTCCATCCCCTCCTCGCATCACTTTCTGGATCCCTGGCAACCTCACGTCCTTACCGCCCCGACACTCACTCCGAAACACTTACAGGCTTTTCTCCATCCCCTCCTCGCATCACTTTCTGGATCCCTGGCAACCTCACGTCCTTACCGCCCCGACACTCACTCCGAAACACTTACAGGCTTTTCTCCATCCCCTCCTTGCATCACTTTCTGGATCCCTGGCAACCTCACGTCCTTACCGCCCCGACACTCACTCCGAAACACTTACAGGCTTTTCTCCATCCCCTCCTCGCATCACTTTCTGGATCCCTGGCAACCTCACGTAATTACCGCCCCGACACTCACTCCGAAACACTTACAGGCTTTTCTCCATCCCCTCCTCGCATCACTTTCTGGATCCCTGGCAACCTCACGTCCTTACCGCCCCGACACTCACTCCGAAACACTTACAGGCTTTTCTCCATCCCCTCCTCGCATCACTTTCTGGATCCCTGGCAACCTCACGTCCTTACCGCCCCGACACTCACTCCGAAACACTTTCAGGCTTTTCTCCATCCCCTCCTTGCATCACTTTCTGGATCCCTGGCAACCTCACGTCCTTACCGCCCCGACACTCACTCCGAAACACTTTCAGGCTTTTCTCCATCCCCTCCTTGCATCACTTTCTGGATCCCTGGCAACCTCACGTCCTTACCGCCCCGACACTCACTCCGAAACACTTTCAGGCTTTTCTCCATCCCCTCCTTGCATCACTTTCTGGATCCCTGGCAACCTCACGTCCTTACCGCCCCGACACTCACTCCGAAACACTTTCAGGCTTTTCTCCATCCCCTCCTCGCATCACTTTCTGGATCCCTGGCAACCTCACGTCCTTACCGCCCCGACACTCACTTCGAAACACTTACAGGCTTATCTCCCTCCCCTCCTCGCATCACTTTCTGGATCCCTGGCAACCTCACGTCCTTACCGCCCCGACACTCACTCCGAAACACTTTCAGGCTTTTCTCCATCCCCTCCTTGCATCACTTTCTGGATCCCTGGCAACCTCACGTCCTTACCACCCAGATACTCACTCCGAAACACTTACAGGCTTTTCTCCATCACCTCCTCGCATCACTTTCTGGATCCCTGGCAACCTCACGTCCTTACCGCCCCGACACTCACTCCGAAACGTGGTTACCCCTGGACTCTCAAAATTATATCTCTTCTCTTTGATAAACTTTGGTATTTATTTGAAAATTCGCACCAATCAGCTCTTCCTACAATTATTTCGATCCTATAGTACGTAACAGACCACTTCGGCCTTCAGGTAATTTTCTTGTTGTACGTTCTCCCCTGAGCGCAAGCTGGTGTTTTTTAAAAGTTTACTTCTCAATTCAAAACTTGCAAGCTTATTATACGTCTTTTTTACTCCTAAGTTAAAGTAATAATTTTTCTTTAGGAATAATTATAAATAAAGAGGCAAGCTACCCGTACGTAAGAGACCGACCCTACATAAATTAGAATAACTAATAATGATATCGGCCTTACGTCTAAACACTTTTTACACCTCACACATACACACTCACACTTAAACACCCAACACACACACACACACACACACACTCCCTCTCACACACACATACACACACGCGCACACACACACACATTCACATTTACACTCAAACACTTAACACACACACACAGACATACACACACACACACACACACACTCCCTGACACACACACACACACACACACACACACACACACACACACACACACACACACACACACACACACACAGACACACACACACACACACACACACACACTCCCTAACACACACACTCCCTAACACACACACACACACACACACAAACAAACACACACACACACTTCCTGACACACACATACACATACTCCCTCTCACACACACACACACACACACACTCCCTCTCACACACACACATACACACACACTCCCTGACACACACACACACACACACACACACACACAGACACACAGACACACACACACACACACACACACACACACACACACACACACACACACACACACACACACACACACACACACGCACACACGCACACACACTTCCTGACACACACATACACATACTCCCTCACACACACACACACACACACTCCCTCTCACACATACAAACACACACACACACACACACACACACACACACACACACACACACACACGACGCTTCTGATTAGGCTTGGCCGGAAAGAATGATGGTCACGCGATACCGTTCATTTACAGTGAAATTCATGACATAATCAGGTATTGCTTAAAGTACGGGTTTGTAGTGAAAAAGTCTGTGCGCTGTGAAAAGTTCTAAGTTTTCCTGCTGGGAAAGAACTTTAGGAAAGAAATCTCTTAAACACTCTTGTCGATAGTTTTACCTTTAATGCATGTTTGTAGCGTGCGTGGTACGTTGTCAGACAAAGGGATAAAAATTAAGAAAAATAGATTTTTTGCAAAAATAAAATTTAAAAATCCATTTAGTAAAGCAACTGAAGAAAACTAGTAGTAGCTATGGCTTCGAACTAAAAGTTAGGAAAAATATGTTCTCCACTAAATTCTTTAAAGTTTATTAGGTTCCCACGTTCGGCTCACTGCTCAATTTCCCCAGAGTGTAACCACGTTTCCAACCGCTATTCTTGTATTTATTTTCTCATAAATATCATAATCCAGTTGCTTGAAAAATTTCAAATTTCGTTCGGAATCCTACTTCTACGTATTATGACCCGGATAATGTTCTACATAGAATATACGAAAAACTGAAGAATGTTCGAGAAAGTAATACCAAACTCCAATTATAAATTTATTTTACATGCCTCTCTTAACGCTCTTTTTAACTGTTATGGGTTCTACGCCTACCAATTAGAAGTTATATTTTCTACGCAGCAACGTATTCTATCTATTTGAGCATGCAACGTTAATATACATGTTTGGTCATACATAGTCAATATGTTATAAAATAGTGTTTTAAAATTCCTATTATTAGTTAATCATGAAAATTTTCATTCCTGATGATGTTGGTACTGTTTACCAACGAAAAGCTTTGGATATAAATTAATAAATATTCTTGTATTTGAATAACCTATGTTGTTTTAAAATATATATATATATATATATATATATATATATATATTTATAAATCTTGTTCATATTTTCAACCGTTAATGAAATACTTTAAAGTCATCCACTCAAGTTCAAATAAATTTTATAAAACTTATAGTAGATGCCACTTGATGTTAATACAGTTTTTTCAAATATTATTTTCATTAATTAAATTTCATAATGCATAATTTAGATTTATATGGGAGGAAAAGGTTTCAAAAAATTGGCAAGTTATGCAATATAGTTATTTTAAAGTTTCAGTTTTTTTAAATGCTAGCGTTGAACCTATGCCTCAAAATATTTTATTCCTACTATTACCTCAACCTGTCCCTATATATATTGATGTATCTTTATAAACTTATAAAGAATTATAATAACTCATATACTTGATTAAATTTAATTCACTAGTCAAATTCCTATGGAAGTTATGAATAGTTTGCTTGCATGTTGCTTCAATTGATTTCAGTTCCTTCTATTAGTTCACACTCTCCTTGTATATAGGATATCTTGTTAAAATTTTATATCGTTAAGGAAATACATTTTATTGATCCACCCAAGTTTAAATATGGCTAAATTTTTAAAACTTGTGGATTACAATCGATGTCAATACAGTTTTTTAAAAACATTATTTCTTTAACTAAATTTATTTATTTAATTTTAATAATTAATTTCGCTTTTTATGTCGCCACTTAATATTGTGATTCTGTCATAGGTATATAGGCATACATATTCATATAATTCTAATTATGTAATAAAAAGTGACTGAACTAAAAGTTTTCAGCGTTGACCTAAGTAGGATTTCCCTTTAAAACATATTTTTTTGTAATATCACTTTTTCTGATGAAGAATGTTTAAATAAATTACATGTGTTTAAAATATCCACATATATAAATAAGAATAAAAAACACACTTAAAGTGGAAATGTTGAGATATCCTACACATTCATAAGGCCAAGTCAATTTGCAACTTCTAATGTTTCACAACTTGCATGCAAACTGGTACATGCAATTTGCATGTATATGCCCGATACACTCAAAACAAAAGTAAAACAAGAAAACTGTAATTATACATAATAAATTCGTTGCTGGCTTCAATCAAACATGTTATTCAACTGATCGTGCTGCAAACAACAGAATGCAAATAAACCTGTTCTTTAAAACTCTTTTACCAATAATAGGATAGTAATTATAACAATTCTGAAACAAAATTATTTCTCATAAAAACAAAAACCACAAAAACATATTGACAATTAAGTACAGTAAACAGTGAAGTGTTTTGCAAAATATTATTAAAAAAAACAGGTAAAAAACGTTTGCAAATTTTTAAAATATTAAAGAATTATTATTGTTGTGGTAGAATAATAAAGGAATGCTATATGATGACTGACGTATCGCACAGCGTGGCAGCAAATGATAAGAACTTTTACGGCGGGTGAATATTTTATTAATATTTTTATAAGCATAGTTCTTATTTAGGCGAGGAACACTTCAGGCTATTTTAATATCGGAATAACCGAACACACAAACAATGAAATAAAACCGAACACACAAACAATGAAATAAAACCGAACACACAAACAATGAAATAAAAGCGAACACACAAACAATGTTAACTAAGGTCTGATAATTATAAATGTTATTTTAAATTTAGGTTTAAGGTACTATATGCAGAGTATTAACGAAACTAGTGATAGATTACGTTAGGATAGTATAGGCAAGGTTAGATTTTATGAAGGTAAATTAGGTTAGATTAGGCTAGATTACGATAGCTTAGGTTAGGTTTGATGAGAAACGTTCGGTTAGGATGAATTACGTTAAATTAGGTTGGATGAGAACAGATTACATGAAGGTAGGTTAGGTTAAGTTAAGCTATATTAATGTAGGTTAGGTAAAATTAGGATAGGTGAGGCTAGGTTAGGCTAGATTATGTTAGGTGAAGTTAGATGATGATAGGTTAGGTGGAGGTAGTATAGTTAGGTTAGGTTAGATGAGAACAGATTACGTGAATGTAGGTTAGGGTAAGTTAAGCTATAATAAGTTAGGTTAGGTAAAATAAGGATAGCTGAGATTAGGGTAGGCTAGATTACGTTAGGTGTAGTTAGATGACGATAGGTTAGGGTAAGGTAGGATAGGTTAGGTTAGGCTAATCACGTTAGGTTAGGGTAAGGTAGGATAGGTTAGTTTTGGCTAGATTAGATTAGGTTATGTATGGCTACTTATATTCCTAATCTTTTGTTGTTTTTCTTAGCCAACACTTTTTTATTAATCTGATTAAAATAGATATAAACAGTGAATATAAACAATGATTAATTTAATTAGTTTCTTGCCCCGCAGAAACAGAAGTATGTAACATACAAATATGTAAGTATAGCCCATACTTTAAAATGTTAATATCCAGCTCCTTGACGTCTCGAATTAGGCTTGTGCTCACAAATAGAAGCGAGGTTTCCATGTCAGTAAAATAATTACATCTGTAACAGAGTTTACCGCTAATCTAATAACCCCTGATTTCCATGAAACAAGGGCTGATAGAAGTAAGGGTGTGTCTATATCTAACAAGGTCATTGCATTAAGACAGTAATCTGTTACATCCCCTCCTTCTCTCCCTCAGGCGAAGCGATGAACTTCATTACACAGTGGATCTGAAACGAGATATGTTAACGATATTTACGAAACAAGATATTTCCTACAAAACTGTTTGGGTTGAAATCAAAGAAATCTGTAAAAACATTGAAAAATATATTCCAGGAAATATTTTGTTAACGAAATAAAAATATCAAATACTCGTACATTAAACAAATTAAATTGTATTGTGCAAAAGTGTATTGAAAAAACAGAATTTATTAAATTTATGTGTCAACTCAAATGTCCAGTTTCCCATGCCTCAATAGTATAATATTTGACGGTGGAGGCAATTGTAAAGAAACACACATCATGTTAATCCTGAATATAAGTTTAACGTTTAATAAAATGAAGTAAAAAATAATAATAAAATTTTACTTATAAAAAGTTATAATTACAAAAACTAAAAGTTATTCTATCGGACTTACAATGTATTGTTACATAGTTATTTCTAACACTATTTTACTGTCGTATTTAAAATTTTAAGAAACATTTGACCATTTAGCTCTCTATCATTTACTATATATTATTTATTGAACGTTACTGGATGTTTATGCATTCAAAAAACCTAGTGTAGTAGAAAGGTTGATACAAGTAACAAGGAATAAAATAGTGATACAGAGGTGACTTTGTCACTATCAATACCAAGAACAAAGCCATGAGCTTCGATATTTTGTGTTGCTATTCAATTATCTAATTCTCTCTCTCTTTCTCTCTCTTTATACATACATATATATATCTACACACATAAACCTATATGTATAATAAATATAGTTTTAATAAGAAATGGGTTATCTACAAATCGTATATCTATACTATTATATACAAATCTAATGGTGAGTGTGTGTGTGTGTGTGTGTTACTAAACCACGTAAAAACTAATGGATCTATTGAGCTGAAATTTTACATGGTCATTTTTAGCGTCCCTGGTTAACACATAGGCCTATTTTTATTTAGAAATTCCATCAGGGCACCACCCCTGGCATTGAAAACTCTCTTAACACTCAAATATATGTACTCCATTGTGTATTTGGCTTAATTAGCTGATAGTAAATGTGTTTGTAATTACCTGTAAAAGTCACTTTTATTATTCATCATCCAAGGTTAGTTATACATTATAAAACTCATGTTACAAGGAGAAGCTTTTTTTTATCATGCGTTTACAAGAGAACAATCGGTAATTTTAATTTTGGGATTTAATTTCAGTAAATTAAATTCACATTATATATATGGTGGTATTATATATATTCACGTATATATGGTGTAGTATATATATATATATATATATATATAAAGCACTAAGTCAAAATACAAATACAAGAATTATAATTGAATTTACAATTCAAAGCTAATTGTAACAATATATATATGGTGATACGTATTTCTTCACGGATAATATGATGAATAGTTATTATCTGGAGTACATCCGTTCATTCTACAGTGCGTAAAATCGCATTTCCTACGTTTCGCTAGAATCTCCTCTAGCATTGACGAGGTGAACCCAACCACTGTTGAAGAGCAAGTCACCTGTAGTGTTGTTGGGTTCACCTCGTCAATGCTAGATGAGATTTTAGCGAAACGTTGGAACTGCGATTTTATGCACTGCAGAATGAACGAATGTACTCCAGATAATAACTATTCATCATATATATATATATATATATATATATATATATATATATATATATATATATATATATATCGCAATATGTATTCTTGTGTATTAATAAAGAACTAAGTCAAAATACAAATACAAGAATTATAATTTAATTTACAATTCAAAGCATTTCGTTGGCTAAGAGTACAGGAATATTCCTGATGATGTTGGTACTGTTAGCCAACGAAAAGCTTTGAATTGTAAATTAAATTATAATTCTTGTATTTGTATTTTGACTTAGTTCTTTATATATATATATATATATATATATATATATATATATATATATATATATATATATATATATATATATATATGTGTGTGTGTGTGTGTGTGTGTGTGTGTGTGTGTGTGTGTGTGTGTGTGTATAATTTGTAGACACGTTTTTCTTTTTAATTATTTATTTATTATACACACACACACACACACACACACACACACACACACACACACACACACACACACACACACATTTTTTGAATTAAAAATATTTCAAAACAAGAATAATTTTAATGAATATATTTATTCAAAGCTTTTCGCCGATAAAATAGTACCAGCATCTTCAGGAAAATAATTATCTAATAAAATATTTTTACTTCATACTTTTTAAATCATAGATATGATTTAATTTTGTAAAATTATTTTATTAGATAATTATTTTCCTGAAGTGCTGGTACTATTTTATCGGCGAAAAGCTTTGAATAAATATATTCATTAAAAGTATTCTTGTTTTTGAAATATTTTTAATGTATTAACTATATTACAAGAAAACATATCACCATATTTAATATATATAGTATATGTATATATATATATATATATATATATATATATATATATATATATAAATAAATATTTAAGAAGAAAAACATCTACAATTCATATATCTGGCGATTCTTTTGTAATTATTTATTTATAACATATATTATTATTATGATTATTATTATTTATTATAATTACTTATTTGTAATTATTACGTAATCTACTGTTTATTAATACGGAATATATGATGATGATATATTTATAGTAGGTAGAAAAAACTACCCAACCACATATTTTTGAAATACTGACTGCTAAAGAAATAGTACTTGTGTATGGAAGTAAAAGTAAATAAGTTTTAGATGCTAGGCCAAACATATGGTTCGATGTTGGAAGTAAGCCTTTTAGAACATGGACTCGTTTTCGTACTTTGTCGCTGAGTTGAACGGTGAATACACAATCATAGAAGATGTAAATGGAAGCATTAGGATTGGGAATCGTGCCTATATTGCTGACATAAAGCTGTTTCGATCGTCTCTGTTGCCACGGAGAGCAAAGATAAAATTTTATACGACCGATTGTCATATATATGGATTGTGAAATATATACTCTGCCCAGACATGGACGCCGTGCGTCGGCTTCCACGAAAGTTTTAACCATCAGAGGAAAACGTCAAGAAACGTTCCAGTTTTAGAGGAGGGCAGTCGAGAATAAAGTTGATAGTGAACTATATGAGCATTTTATATAATATTATCCAATTCAAAAATCATAAAATTGAAAGTGGTCAGGGTATATGAACAGGCTATCAAACGTAGATAAAGAATGTACATAAACGTAGATTGAAGTGCATAGAATAGAATAAGTGCAATAAAATAAATAAAATAATAAACTTTCTTTTAAGGACTTAGATAGGCATGCACAGTATACATAAGCAGAATAAAGTAAAAAAAACAGTACATATTGTAAATGAAGTACATAGATAAACATTTATAGAACAAAGAAAGCAGTATATAAAATAAAGTATATAATATAATTACGTAGATTTCTGCACATATTATAAAGCAAATAGAATAATTTAAATTAAATAAATTAGGTAATATAGAGTATGTAGAATACATTAAACAGTATAAAATACGTAGACTAAGGTATATAATAAAGATAACAAAGTACACTCGATATAGTAAGTAGATTAAAGATTGTAGCACACAATAAGCAGAATAGAGTAAGTGAATTCGAGTACATAGGAATAAGTAGACAGATTACAATTTGTAGTGTACCATAAGTAGAATAAATACGTAGATTAAAGTTCATAGTATAAAGTGAGATGAATGAAGAAAGTGAAAACAAGTACAAAATAATAAGTAAACAGATTTAAATTTGTAGTATAACATAAGTAGAATAAATACGTAGATTAAAGTTCATAGTATAAAGTAAGTAGAATAAAGGACGTATATTACTTGAAGAGTGTGCAATACTTTAGGCCGCTTGTATTTTGTAACAAGATGGACATCGACAATAGGTGCTGTACTGTTCCTGGTGTGTTCCGGTCTGTGTGAAGCTACACTCTGGCTTACTGTGAACTGTTTGTTCGAGTGGGTGGTGATAGCCGCCATGAACACCTGCACACAGCTAATTATAGCTTTCTCTCCGGCAACCCTAAAGCCCTAAGAGGTTATTAATTTCAGCGCTCTTACTTGCTTGGAGGGAAAAAATAAAACGGAGTAACACGGCGAAGGGTGGTGGTGGTGGTGGGGGGGGGTGACGAATTAATCATCGTCAGAGAGATTCAATTAGAGGACACGTCCGTCAGCACGCAAGATGTCGGCTTAAATAGGACACAAATAAAACATTTACAAATATTGTACAAAACGAAATGTAACGTTCAAAGGCTTGTGCGCAGATTTTATTAAAAAAATTAAACGGCGCGTAAAAACCGCGGCAAGGGCGCGGCTGTGTGAACACGTTTATTAAATTTGAAATTACAGAGAAATGGGAATGTTGGGTTTTATCGTAATTTTTACCATCAACTCGACTCTTTCCGTTAGAGATAAAACGTCGTCGTACGGTACTCGAATCGTTGCAAAATTAATTTAAATTTGTAAACTCTTTTCAGTATGCAGGCACATTTATCATGTGCGAAGTATATTTATTTTTACCCCAAGAAAGTGTATGTCTGCTACAGGCAGCACGCAGGAGTGTTGATCCATTCATTCTGTACCTGTAATATTGTCAATACAAGAACAATCCCTTTACTGGTCCTTCCTATATTGCACTTATTCTTCTTTTTCCATCTACGGGGGCAACGGAAAACCACCCGTAAGTCCTTCAGTATAGCCTCTACCCACATGCGGCAAACATACTGAGCGCATCAGGAGCTTAAAACCGATCCTAAAACCACACAACACCTGGGGATAGGATCTGCTATTCTACTCTTGAATAACACAAGCAGAAATGTATTGCTAAACCTTGGAGTATAAGCTAAATTAACGCGACAAAATAACAAGTTTAGAAAATTTGAAGCAAGTAATAGTGATAGTATTATTATTGAGAGAAATAACAGAGAAATAAACACTGAATTTTTTAAAAATAAACTGTAAAAATGGCGGCGTAGAAACATACTCGTGACATTTTTCCAAATTAGGAAACATTATTGAAATAGCTAAGCAATCTAAACAAGAATTTATAATTAAAATTTATTATAAAAAGAAATTTATTATAGCTATTTTTTTTACTAATAAATTACAATAAATATAAATAAAGTTACAACCTATGCGTTAAAACAGCTCTATTATTACATAACCTATAACATAAAACTAGCTGTTTTATGAAATCATATGTTAGCACTTATTTTAAGCCAAATGGAATGAAATAACTATATTGCTTACCTTGCCCCTTTTGTGAAACGTTTTTCTTCCATATAAAACTAAAATTATTCATTAATAAATTTAATTATTAAAAATAATATTTGAAAAACCGGTAATAACATTAAGTGTCATTCGCTACAAGTTTTAAGAAATGTATTTCAACTTGAGTGGACGAATAAAAAGTATTTTACTATTTTAGTAACCACTGAAAATTTTAACAATATATATATATATATATATATATATATATATATATATATATACATATAGTATATATATATATATATATATATATATATATATATATATATATATACAGTATATATATATATATATATATATATATATATATATATATATATATATATGTATATATATACAGTAAACTCCCGATTATCTGTGGGCGGATTAACAGGTTTGTGGATTATCCGGGGTCTGCCATTGTTTTACAAATATCCAATTTTTATTCCAATCAGTTCATGTGTTTAAATTTCCAAACGGTGAATTACGACGTAAATACATATAAGGCTTAGTAGAAGTTAAGATGAAGGGAATAGATATGTAAATATGTACGTACTAATTTTTACATTGGAAGCATCCCGACGCGGGCCAGCGAAATAAAAGGGTCGAGCAGACTACTCTAATGAGACAATGACAAAATGTTTGGACGCCCGAAAACTTAGTGAGTATCATAAGATTGTAAACAAATGTCAGCTAATCTCGCCTATAAATAGTCTAGGACGTGACTTATGCATTATTCATGTCTGTCATATACATTATCGATCTTTATGGCTTTGTGACACACGTGACACAAGTAGACACTGTGCAACAAAATGGTTCTCAGGAAACATAGATCGCACAGTAAAGCTAAATCAATGCTCACAAAAAACAGACGAAAGTGGCAGATTTTTCTGTTAAAAAGTGAAAGTATTATGTTTAAAGGAAATTACATATGCACATATATACTTACTTTTGACATATACTTATGTACGTATTGTAAATAGTTAGACATATAAATGTACATGTTATAATCCGTCAAATACATCGACATTTTAAATTATTTTCTGTATTTATTTTGTCCTCTGAAGATTATTTGTGAATTGCATTAACCGGGGTCATTATTTGAGTAACGTATGGTATAATAATCGATTATCGATCGTTTTGCGCATTTTTTGTTCATAGCGGATTATCCGGGGAATTCGTTATCCGGCGTTGCCGGGCCACCCTATTCCACGGATAATCGGGAGTTTACTATATATATATATATATATATATATATATATATATATATATATATATATATATATATATATATATACAGGGAGAGTGTGAACTAATAGAAGGAATTGAATAAAATTTCAGAGAGAAATAGTAAAAAATAGATATGTAAAACTTGTACTTCCCTGTACTCTATTTCTACCATATAGAAGCATATCTGCCTGATTGGATCTAGTGCAGGTGTTTTAGGGGGACGACATAATATACTACGTCCCCCTTCCAATGCTGATGGTATCGATACCCTCAGCATTGTTACATTCAGACTGTATATTCTTATTACTAATGTCGCGCCCTGTACTACATATAAATACAGTTCTTTCCAAATTCTTACGAAATGACTCATTACACAACTGACTGTTCGCCTTGACACGTTATAAAACATTGCGTGTATAATGTAATTAAGAAGACACGATAACAGTGAAATGTTATGATATAATGAAAGAAATTATATTTAAACTTGTTTATCATGTAATGTGACTTTTCATCGCGAATTACATTCCCTTGGGAACTTATTTTTGAAAATGAAGCTCCAACGAATTTTAATTTAATGTCTAAAACACGTAAATCATGGTACTTATCTTATACAGTTGGTTGAGTTGTGGATTGTACGGGATCATCTTTTCCCATGTAAAGCTTTTGATGGAATTAAAATTATTTCTTTTTAAAAAAAATAGTTTTAAACTTTGCTGAAATATAGAATATGTTCTATTTTATAGAATATGTTCTAATAGGGTATGTAAAATTATTGGCTAATC
>JBAIZL010000002.1:16818566-16988566 GCA_036971475.1 Prosapia bicincta | reverse complement strand
AGTGTGTTTTGACTAGCTTGTGACAGTTCCCCACTGCTACAACGAGCTCTAGATACAAACGGTCGTGCACAGATATCGCTTAGGCAATTTCATGATTCACAGCCTCTACCGTCACCCGTTACACATTTATCTGCAATGCAAACTAACGAGCAACTAAAATAGCATTACAAGTCAACAGGTCGCCGAGCAGCAGCAAATTTTTTTACAAGAACAAAAAACCATATCCCCATATTTCAGGATTCTGTTCGGCTTAACAATGCCATTATTTCTGATTCCCCGCCGAGATAATTTACAACAGAAATAAATTAAGCTTACATAAAGTGAGGTTATGAAGGGAGTTTGGTCGGGGAGGGCGAGTCATTATGTACAATTTACGTCACGGAACATTGTGTTGTTCTGAATATGTGCGCCGGTTTGTTACTCAGACCACTTAATGGTTGGCTGCAGAATATTCAGCGCACATATTTGTGTCATTATATTGATTCAATTTCCAAAATGTTGCTGGATTTATTCATTGTTCGGTTTGACTTGATTCAATGTTGAATAATGATTGAATAAAATAACTATTCTTTGAATGATATACTACTTCCTCCTTCTAGTCAATGGGATATTCATTTTTAGAGAGATGACGCGGGTCGAGCCTTTTTTTCACAGGTATCCTGTGCGTAGAACGGTAAAAACAATGGTCTTACTATAGTTAATTCATACAAAGTCTCAGTCCGCCCAATAATTCTGTAATTTATCCAAAAAGGAAAAGTTAGGAGAACGTAGATTATTTTCTTTTTACTGGAATATATTGTAGTCCAGAACAGAGGGAAGTAGTGTGCATTTTACATGCATGAATGCGTAGTATGAGAAAGAAAAGAGTATTTGTATCTAATTCCTTACTGAATTGTGTTCAATAGATATAGTAGTCATTTCCTATTTTTATTCTTATTGACAATAGTGATGATAACACACACACACACACACACACACACACACACACACACACGCGCGCGCGCGCGCCGCGTAACGTTTAGACTCTACTATAATATTTAAATCGAGGACAAAGAGAAATAATTTGTACGCAATTTAATATACTGGAATTTGAAAAGAGAGAGAAATAAATGGTAGTGTGTGCTGGAATGTTTTATTGTTACAAATTGAATATATAATCATGATAAAACATAAAAATGTTTATGTTATTGGTCGGTACGCGACTGTGCATATTCACGAACTTAGGGGCTAGAAAATCTTTCCACTGATTGGTTGAAATATACGTCTCCAAACCAGATGCTTATAGAAATTTGTTATAGCCATCACATTTATGAAAAAATCTTTTAAAATAACCAGTTTAAAGCCACGATTAGCGACCCGTTCAATGGGCCACTATCAATCAAGCCTTTTCACGTCTATTAAAAAACATTTACCCCCCCTCCTCAAAGGGCTTACACCATTCATCAATTTCCATATCCCCAATGACAAACTAATAAACCCGCATCCATCATGGCGTGTTTTTAGACATTTCGATGATTAATTCTGCAGAACAAATTGACTGCCTTTGTTGGAGGCCGTAAACTGAAAGCAGTTCATTTCCGGTTTTTGGACGGATAAATTTAGGGCAAGAAAAGTGTAAATAATTTGAAAATGTGAATTTGTATTAAAACGTGTATCACAAATATAGTATATTTAATTTAAAAAAAACACATATTTTAATATTTCTTATACTGTCAAAAGTTTATTATTTTAAGAAAACAAGCGGAAGTGATGAACGGGAAATTTAAATAAAAGCAATCAGATTTTGACACTAAGGGGCGTGGCGACAGAAGTGAAAACTCTTATAGCCACGTCTACAGAAATTTTGTATTGAGAAAAACAATCAATATTGCTTAATGAGAAATTATCTAAGCATTTGATACCAGACGCGCATTAGAAGGAACGTCCTTTACAGGTTGAAAAATTGGATTAAAAATGAACAACTTATTACTATCGTTACACTGAATTATTGGTATTGAGATTTATAAAATCTTAATAAATTATTATATTTATATCAACTATTTAATAATACCCTGTTTTAGTCCCTACTATAGGTTTACACTTTCCTTACATTTTAATAAAGATAAGGGTATATTTTATCTTGTGTTTTCAATCGTAAATAAAATACTTTTTATTCATCCATTCACGTTTAAATATATTTTAAACTTGTAGTGAATGGCCCTTGATGTTAATACAGTTTTTTTTTCAAATATTAATTCATTAATATAATGTAAAAATTAATCTCGCTTACAATTTTGTCAGTTAATGTTGTGATTCTGCCATACGTAGGCTACACATATTTATAATAATTGTATTTATTAATAAATAGTAACTAAAATACAGTTTTCTATGATGGCCTATGAAAGAATTGATTTAATGTTTTCATATTATTCCTTAACAATTATTAAATAATAGAAACTCGTTGTTCAATAAATAATGTAACATAACCTATGTGCTAAAACAGTTGTTTAAGAACATAATGTTCAATAAAATCAGCTAATATACGAAAAAATAAGTTATCATTTCAGTCACTTTGAGGTGACTCAAAGCGTAACGTGATGGAACTTATACTGACGCTATTAATCTGACGGAAATTATACTGACAAGAAATTGTATGTTTATGTCCGTTTAATAAGTTTTGTAGGCGTCGCTGTAAAAGTTTTCACTTAAAAATGTATTAAATTATTTTGAAATGGAAAGATATGTGTTAATTTTTATATATTAGAGAGAAATTACTTTAAAATCTATGTGTGTTCATTAAATACTCAAGAGAGTACGTTGAAATATTTGGAGTCTCTTTTTAAAGTACAAATAGATAAATTAAGTACATAAAATGTTAAGATAAACACAGAATAAAATGATATTTTTATTTACACAAACTTTTACAAAGGACATGTGTTTATCGTCAAATTAATATTAAATCTCTTTGCGTTCCAAAAATATAAATAAAGAGGAAAGTGATTCATATTTCAGCTGGTATTAAAGTACAAAAAAGAATAGCTTACTACCCTCTGCACCATTGACACACATATAAATACTATTATTTAATATTCAACCCTCCTCCTCAACCTCCCTTCAGTAATGTGAGAATTTAATTCAAAAGTCTCTTCATACGAAATCCTTGCACAGAGGACTTTTTTCATTTGCTCCCCCGCATTCAGATAAAATATAAACACCCTCGCTTTGATGAAGGTCGTTTCATCCCTTCGATACATCAACCCTTACAAATATTTACACAGCCCTTGAATTTAATCTCCAAACAAAAGGCACAGACTTGACGAGATACGACATTCGTTGTTTCGCCCGAGTTGAGTTAAAACAAAAATCTTCTGAAAGAGACATTGAATTTGATAAACATAATATTTGTATTGTGTCTGTCGAAAAGTTTTAAAATTAATTTTGTAAATATTTCAATAAATGTTTAATTTAGTTCCAAATTTAAATTATTGAAACTATGTTGTAGATGCGGTTTGAAAGTTTGGATTAGTTTGTTATGTCAAGTCATTCACCTCGCATGAATCTAGAACGAAGTTAGTACTATTGACAAAAATTGTTTAAAGATTAAAACATAGCAAGGTGTAATAAACAAGTTTTTACTTTGATTTAAGTTTTAGGTACTTACGCATTATACGAAGGTTCCTAATATAGGTACGTAGTAATGTTGTAAAAAATTACAGCCAAATCTGTCCTAACTGGATACTTTATAGGTATATTTTAATATACGTATATAGTAATGTTGTATAATATTACCACCAAAGCTGTCCTAACTGGATACTTCATAGGTATATGTTAATACACCTGTATAGTATTGTTGTATAAAATTACAACCAAATATGTCATAACTGAATACTTCATAGGTATATTTTAATACACGTATATAGTAATGTTTTATAAAATTACAACTAAATCTATCCTAACTGGATACTTCATAGGTATATTTTAATATACGTATATAGTAATATTGTATAAAATTACAACCAAATCTGTCCTAACTGGATACTTCATAGGTATATTTTAATACACCTATATAGTAATGTTGTATAAAACTACAACCAAATCTGTCATAACTGAATACTTCATTGGTATATTTTAATACACGTATATAGTATTGTTTTATAAAATTTCAACCAAATCTATCCTAACTAGATACTTCATAGGTATATTTTAATATAGGTATATAGTAATTTTGTATAAAATTACATCCAAATCTATCCTAACTAAATACTTCATAGGTATATTTTAATATACGTATATAGTAATGTTTTATAAAATTACCACCAAAGCTGTCCTAACTGAATACTTCATAGGTATATTTTAAAATATATATATAGTGATTTTGTATAAAATTACTACCAAAACTATCCTAACTGAATACTTCATAGGTATATTTTAATACACCTATATAGTAATGTTTTATAAAATTACAACCAAATCTATCCTAACTAGATACTTTATAGGTATATTTTAATATACGTATATAGTAATGTTTTATAAAATTACCACCAAAGCTGTCCTAACTGAATACTTCATAGGTATATTTTAAAATATGTATATAGTGATTTTGTATAAAATTACTACCAAAACTATCCTAACTGAATACTTCATAGGTATATTTTAATAAACCTATATAGTAATGTTTTATAAAATTACAACCAAATCTATCCTAACTAGATACCTTATAGGTATATTTTAATATACGTATATAGTAATGTTTTATAAAATTACCACCAAAGCTGTCCTAACTGAATACTTCATAGGTATATTTTAAAATATGTATATAGTGATTTTGTATAAAATTACTACCAAAACTATCCTAACTGAATACTTCATAGGTATATTTTAATACACCTATATAGTAATGTTTTATAAAATTACAACCAAATCTATCCTAACTAGATACTTCATAGGTATATTTTAATATAGGTATATAGTAATTTTGTATAAAATTACATTCAAATCTGTCCTAACTAAATACTTCATAGGTATATTTTAATATACGTATATAGTAATGTTTTATAAAATTACCACCAAAGCTGTCCTAACTGAATACTTCATAGGTATATTTTAAAATATGTATATAGTGATTTTGTATAAAATTACTACCAAAACTATCCTAACTGAATACTTCATAGGTATATTTTAATACACCTATATAGTAATGTTTTATAAAATTACAACCAAATCTATCCTAACTAGATACTTTATAGGTATATTTTAAAATATGTATATAGTGATTTTGTATAAAATTACTACCAAATCTGTCCTAACTGAATACTTCATAGGTATATTTTAAAATATGTATATAGTGATTTTGTATAAAATTACTACCAAAACTATCCTAACTGAATACTTCATAGGTATATTTTAATACACCTATATAGTAATGTTTTATAAAATTACAACCAAATCTATCCTAACTAGATACTTTATAGGTATATTTTAAAATATGTATATAGTGATTTTGTATAAAATTACTACCAAATCTGTCCTAACTGAATACTTCATAGGTATATTTTAAAATATGTATATAGTGATTTTGTATAAAATTACTACCAAAACTATCCTAACTGAATACTTCATAGGTATATTTTAATACACCTATATAGTAATGTTTTATAAAATTACAACCAAATCTATCCTAACTAGATACTTTATAGGTATATTTTAAAATATGTATATAGTGATTTTGTATAAAATTACTACCAAATCTGTCCTAACTGAATACTTCATAGGTATATTTTAATACACCTATATAGTAATGTTTTATAAAATTACAACCAAATCTATCCTAACTAGATACTTCATAGGTATATTTTAAAATATGTATATAGTGATTTTGTATAAAATTACTACCAAATCTGTCCTAACTGAATACTTCATAGGTATATTTTAATACACCTATATAGTAATGTTTTATAAAATTACAACCAAATCTATCCTAACTAGATACTTTATAGGTATATTTTAAAATATGTATATAGTGATTTTGTATAAAATTACTACCAAATCTGTCCTAACTGAATACTTCATAGGTATATTTTAATACACCTATATAGTAATGTTTTATAAAATTACAACCAAATCTATCCTAACTAGATACTTTATAGGTATATTTTAAAATATGTATATAGTGATTTTGTATAAAATTACTACCAAAACTATCCTAACTGAATACTTCATAGGTATATTTTAAAATATGTATATAGTGATTTTGTATAAAATTACTACCAAATCTGTCCTAACTGAATACTTCATAGGTATATTTTAATACACCTATATAGTAATGTTTTATAAAATTACTACCAAATCTATCCTAACTAGATATTTCATAGGTATATTTTAAAACATGTATATAGTGATTTTGCATAAAATTACTACCAAAACTATCCTAACTGAATACTTCATAGGTATATTTTAAAATATGTATATAGTGATTTTGTATAAAATTACTACCAAATCTGTCCTAACTGAATACTTCATAGGTATATTTTAATACACCTATATAGTAATGTTTTATAAAATTACAACCAAATCTATCCTAACTAGATACTTCATAGGTATATTTTAAAATATGTATATAGTGATTTTGTATAAAATTACTACCAAAACTATCCTAACTGAATACTTCATAGGTATATTTTAAAATATGTATATAGTGATTTTGTATAAAATTACTACCAAATCTGTCCTAACTGAATACTTCATAGGTATATTTTAATACACCTATATAGTAATGTTTTAT
This sequence comes from Prosapia bicincta, assembly GCA_036971475.1. Lineage (NCBI taxonomy): Eukaryota > Metazoa > Arthropoda > Insecta > Hemiptera > Cercopidae > Prosapia > Prosapia bicincta. The sequence goes on along the minus strand of JBAIZL010000002.1, from coordinate 16,981,806 downwards.
AAAATTACAACCAAATCTATCCTAACTAGATACTTCATAGGTATATTTTAAAATATGTATATAGTGATTTTGTATAAAATTACTACCAAAACTATCCTAACTGAATACTTCATAGGTATATTTTAATACACCTATATAGTAATGTTTTATAAAATTACAACCAAATCTATCCTAACTAGATACTTCATAGGTATATTTTAAAATATGTATATAGTGATTTTGTATAAAATTACTACCAAATCTGCCCTAACTGAATACTTCATAGGTATATTTTAATACACCTATATAGTAAAGTTTTATAAAATTACAACCAAATCTATCTTAACTAGATACTTCATAGGTATATTTTAATATAGGTATATAGTAATTTTGTATAAAATTACATCCAAATATATCCTAACTAGATACTTCATAGGTATATTTTAATATAGGTATATAGTAATTTTGTATAAAATTACATCCAAATCTATCCTAACTAGATACTTCATAGGTATATTTTAAAATATGTATATAGTGATTTTGTATAAAATTACTACCAAAACTATCCTAACTGAATACTTCATAGGTATAATTGAAAATATGTATATAGTGATTTTGTATAAAATTACTACCAAATCTGTCCTAACTGAATACTTCATAGGTATATTTTAATACACCTATATAGTAATGTTTTATAAAATTACAACCAAATCTATCCTAACTAGATACTTCATAGGTATATTTTAAAATATGTATATAGTGATTTTGTATAAAATTACTACCAAAACTATCCTAACTGAATAATTCATAGGTATATTTTAATACACCTATATAGTAATGTTTTATAAAATTACAACCAAATCTATCCTAACTAGATACTTCATAGGTATATTTTAAAATATGTATATAGTGATTTTGTATAAAATTACTACCAAATCTGCCCTAACTGAATACTTCATAGGTATATTTTAATACACCTATATAGTAAAGTTTTATAAAATTACAACCAAATCTATCTTAACTAGATACTTCATAGGTATATTTTTATATAGGTATATAGTAATTTTGTATAAAATTACATCCAAATATATCCTAACTAGATACTTCATAGGTATATTTTAATATAGGTATATAGTAATTTTGTATAAAATTACATCCAAATCTATCCTAACTAGATACTTCATAGGTATATTTTAATATAGGTATATAGTAATTTTGTATAAAATTACATCCAAATCTATCCTAACTAGATACTTCATAGGTATATTTTAATATAGGTATATACTAATTTTGTATAAAATTTCATCCAAATCTATCCTAACTAGATACTTCATAGGTATATTTTAATATAGGTATATAGTAATTTTGTATAAAATTACATCCAATTCTATCCTAACTAGATACTTCATAGGTATATTTTAATATAGGTATATAGTAATTTTGTATAAAATTACATCCAAATCTATCCTAACTAGATACTTCATAGGTATATTTTAATATAGGTATATAGTAATTTTGTATAAAATTACATCCAAATCTATCCTAACTAGATACTTCATAGGTATATTTTAATATAGGTATATAGTAATTTTGTATAAAATTACAACCAAATCTATCCTAACTAGATACTTCATAGGTATATTTTAAAATATGTATATAGTGATTTTGTATAAAATTACTACCAAAACTATCCTAACTGAATACTTCATAGGTATATTTTAATAAACCTATATAGTAATGTTTTATAAAATTACAACCAAATCTATCCTAACTAGATACCTTATAGGTATATTTTAATATACGTATATAGTAATGTTTTATAAAATTACCACCAAAGCTGTCCTAACTGAATACTTCATAGGTATATTTTAAAATATGTATATAGTGATTTTGTATAAAATTACTACCAAAACTATCCTAACTGAATACTTCATAGGTATATTTTAATACACCTATATAGTAATGTTTTATAAAATTACAACCAAATCTATCCTAACTAGATACTTCATAGGTATATTTTAATATAGGTATATAGTAATTTTGTATAAAATTACATTCAAATCTGTCCTAACTAAATACTTCATAGGTATATTTTAATATACGTATATAGTAATGTTTTATAAAATTACCACCAAAGCTGTCCTAACTGAATACTTCATAGGTATATTTTAAAATATGTATATAGTGATTTTGTATAAAATTACTACCAAAACTATCCTAACTGAATACTTCATAGGTATATTTTAATACACCTATATAGTAATGTTTTATAAAATTACAACCAAATCTATCCTAACTAGATACTTTATAGGTATATTTTAAAATATGTATATAGTGATTTTGTATAAAATTACTACCAAATCTGTCGTAACTGAATACTTCATAGGTATATTTTAAAATATGTATATAGTGATTTTGTATAAAATTACTACCAAAACTATCCTAACTGAATACTTCATAGGTATATTTTAATACACCTATATAGTAATGTTTTATAAAATTACAACCAAATCTATCCTAACTAGATACTTTATAGGTATATTTTAAAATATGTATATAGTGATTTTGTATAAAATTACTACCAAATCTGTCCTAACTGAATACTTCATAGGTATATTTTAAAATATGTATATAGTGATTTTGTATAAAATTACTACCAAAACTATCCTAACTGAATACTTCATAGGTATATTTTAATACACCTATATAGTAATGTTTTATAAAATTACAACCAAATCTATCCTAACTAGATACTTTATAGGTATATTTTAAAATATGTATATAGTGATTTTGTATAAAATTACTACCAAATCTGTCCTAACTGAATACTTCATAGGTATATTTTAATACACCTATATAGTAATGTTTTATAAAATTACAACCAAATCTATCCTAACTAGATACTTCATAGGTATATTTTAAAATATGTATATAGTGATTTTGTATAAAATTACTACCAAATCTGTCCTAACTGAATACTTCATAGGTATATTTTAATACACCTATATAGTAATGTTTTATAAAATTACAACCAAATCTATCCTAACTAGATACTTTATAGGTATATTTTAAAATATGTATATAGTGATTTTGTATAAAATTACTACCAAATCTGTCCTAACTGAATACTTCATAGGTATATTTTAATACACCTATATAGTAATGTTTTATAAAATTACAACCAAATCTATCCTAACTAGATACTTTATAGGTATATTTTAAAATATGTATATAGTGATTTTGTATAAAATTACTACCAAAACTATCCTAACTGAATACTTCATAGGTATATTTTAAAATATGTATATAGTGATTTTGTATAAAATTACTACCAAATCTGTCCTAACTGAATACTTCATAGGTATATTTTAATACACCTATATAGTAATGTTTATAAAATTACTACCAAATCTATCCTAACTAGATATTTCATAGGTATATTTTAAAACATGTATATAGTGATTTTGCATAAAATTACTACCAAAACTATCCTAACTGAATACTTCATAGGTATATTTTAAAATATGTATATAGTGATTTTGTATAAAATTACTACCAAATCTGTCCTAACTGAATACTTCATAGGTATATTTTAATACACCTATATAGTAATGTTTTATAAAATTACAACCAAATCTATCCTAACTAGATACTTCATAGGTATATTTTAAAATATGTATATAGTGATTTTGTATAAAATTACTACCAAAACTATCCTAACTGAATACTTCATAGGTATATTTTAAAATATGTATATAGTGATTTTGTATAAAATTACTACCAAATCTGTCCTAACTGAATACTTCATAGGTATATTTTAATACACCTATATAGTAATGTTTTATAAAATTACAACCAAATCTATCCTAACTACTATACTTCATAGGTATATTTTAAAATATGTATATAGTGATTTTGTATAAAATTACTACCAAAACTATCCTAACTGAATACTTCATAGGTATATTTTAATACACCTATATAGTAATGTTTTATAAAATTACAACCAAATCTATCCTAACTAGATACTTCATAGGTATATTTTAAAATATGTATATAGTGATTTTGTATAAAATTACTACCAAATCTGCCCTAACTGAATACTTCATAGGTATATTTTAATACACCTATATAGTAAAGTTTTATAAAATTACAACCAAATCTATCTTAACTAGATACTTCATAGGTATATTTTAATATAGGTATATAGTAATTTTGTATAAAATTACATCCAAATATATCCTAACTAGATACTTCATAGGTATATTTTAATATAGGTATATAGTAATTTTGTATAAAATTACATCCAAATCTATCCTAACTAGATACTTCATAGGTATATTTTAAAATATGTATATAGTGATTTTGTATAAAATTACTACCAAAACTATCCTAACTGAATACTTCATAGGTATAATTGAAAATATGTATATAGTGATTTTGTATAAAATTACTACCAAATCTGTCCTAACTGAATACTTCATAGGTATATTTTAATACACCTATATAGTAATGTTTTAAAAAATTACAACCAAATCTATCCTAACTAGATACTTCATAGGTATATTTTAAAATATGTATATAGTGATTTTGTATAAAATTACTACCAAAACTATCCTAACTGAATAATTCATAGGTATATTTTAATACACCTATATAGTAATGTTTTATAAAATTACAACCAAATCTATCCTAACTAGATACTTCATAGGTATATTTTAAAATATGTATATAGTGATTTTGTATAAAATTACTACCAAATCTGCCCTAACTGAATACTTCATAGGTATATTTTAATACACCTATATAGTAAAGTTTTATAAAATTACAACCAAATCTATCTTAACTAGATACTTCATAGGTATATTTTTATATAGGTATATAGTAATTTTGTATAAAATTACATCCAAATATATCCTAACTAGATACTTCATAGGTATATTTTAATATAGGTATATAGTAATTTTGTATAAAATTACATCCAAATCTATCCTAACTAGATACTTCATAGGTATATTTTAATATAGGTATATAGTAATTTTGTATAAAATTACATCCAAATCTATCCTAACTAGATACTTCATAGGTATATTTTAATATAGGTATATACTAATTTTGTATAAAATTACATCCAAATCTATCCTAACTAGATACTTCATAGGTATATTTTAATATAGGTATATAGTAATTTTGTATAAAATTACATCCAATTCTATCCTAACTAGATACTTCATAGGTATATTTTAATATAGGTATATAGTAATTTTGTATAAAATTACATCCAAATCTATCCTAACTAGATACTTCATAGGTATATTTTAATATAGGTATATAGTAATTTTGTATAAAATTACATCCAAATCTATCCTAACTAGATACTTCATAGGTATATTTTAATATAGGTATATAGTAATTTTGTATAAAATTACAACCAAATCTATCCTAACTAGATACTTCATAGGTATATTTTAAAATATGTATATAGTGATTTTGTATAAAATTACTACCAAAACTATCCTAACTGAATACTTCATAGGTATATTTTAATACACCTATATAGTAATGTTTTATAAAATTACAACCAAATCTATCCTAACTAGATACTTCATAGGTATATTTTAATATAGGTATATAGTAATTTTGTATAAAATTACATCCAAATCTGTCCTAACTAAATACTTCATAGGTATATTTTAATACACCTATATAGTAATGTTTTATAAAATTACCACCAAAGCTGTCCTAACTGAATACTTCATAGGTATATTTTAAAATATGTATATAGTGATTTTGTATAAAATTACTACCAAAACTATCCTAACTGAATACTTCATAGGTATATTTTAATACACCTATATAGTAATGTTTTATAAAATTACAACCAAATCTATCCTAACTAGATACTTTATAGGTATATTTTAATATACGTATATAGTAATGTTTTATAAAATTACCACCAAAGCTGTCCTAACTGAATACTTCATAGGTATATTTTAAAATATGTATATAGTGATTTTGTAAAAAATTACTACCAAATCTGTCCTAACTGAATACTTCATAGGTATATTTTAATACACCTATATAGTAATGTTTTATAAAATTACAACCAAATCTATCCTAACTAGATACTTTATAGGTATATTTTAATATACGTATATAGTAATGTTCTATAAAATTACCACCAAAGCTGTCCTAACTGAATACTTCATAGGTATATTTTAATATACGTATATAGTAATTTTGTATAAAATTACAACCAAATCTATCCTAACTGGATACTTTATAGGTATATTTTAATATACGTATATAGTAATTTTGTATAAAATTACAACCAAATCTGTCCTAACTGAATACTTCATAGGTATATTTTAATACACCTATATAGTAATGTTTTATAAAATTACAACCAAATCTATTATAACTGGATACTTCATAGGTATATTTTAATATATGTATATAGTGATTTTGTATAAAATTACTACCAAAACTATCCTAACTGAATACTTCATAGGTATATTTTAATACACCTATATAGTAATGTTTTATAAAATTACAACCAAATCTATCCTAACTAGATACTTTATAGGTATATTTTAATATACGTATATAGTAATGTTTTATAAAATTACCACCAAAGCTGTCCTAACTGAATACTTCATAGGTATATTTTAAAATATGTATATAGTGATTCTGTAAAAAATTACTACCAAATCTGTCCTAACTGAATACTTCATAGGTATATTTTAATACACCTATATAGTAATGTTTTATAAAATTACAACCAAATCTATCCTAACTAGATACTTTATAGGTATATTTTAATATACGTATATAGTAATGTTCTATAAAATTACCACCAAAGCTGTCCTAACTGAATACTTCATAGGTATATTTTAATATACGTATATAGTAATTTTGTATAAAATTACAACCAAATCTGTGCTAACTGAATACTTCATAGGTATATTTTAATACACCTATATAGTAATGTTTTATAAAATTACAACCAAATCTATTATAACTGGATACTTCATAGGTATATTTTAATATACGTATATAGTGATTTTGTATAAAATTACTACAAAATCTATCCTAACTGAATACTTCATACGTATATGTTAATACACCTGTATAGTAATGTTGTATAAAATTACAACCAAATCTGTCATAACTGAATACTTCATAGGTATATTTTAATACACGTATATAGTAATGTTTTATAAAATTACAACCAAATCTATCCTAACTGGATACTTCATAGGTATATTTTAATACACCTATATAGTAATGTTGTATAAAATTACAACCAAATCTATCCTAACTGGATACTTCATAGGTATATTTTAATACACCTATATAGTAATGTTGTATAAAATTACAACCAAATCTATTATAACTGGATACTTCATAGGTATATTTTAATATACGTATATAGTAATATTGTATAAAGTTACAACCAAATCTATTATAACTGGATACTTCATAGGTATATTTTAATAAACGTATATAGTAATATTGTATAAAATTACAACCAAATCTGTCCTAACTGGATACTTCGTAGGTATATTTTAATACACCTATATAGTAATGTTGTATAAAATTACAACCAAATCTATCCTAACTGGATACTTCATAGGTATATTTTAATATACGTATATAGTAATTTTGTACAAAATTAAAACCAAATCTATCCTAACTGAATGCATTATAGGTATATTCATGTCTAGACAGTGCACTGTTGCTACTGCGCGTCCCAAACGCAGTCCCAACTAAAATTTGAATAATTAAACCTGTCGTCGAAACTGGTCTGAGTCTGTTTGAAAAGCTAGTGATTTTAAATTTGATTTTATGATATTTATATTTCGGTGAATTGTACTCATTTGTTAAGCTATAATTAACAATATATACGGAATTTATTTCTTTTTGTTTTTGATAACCTTTTTAAAAAGCCAACTACTTTTACACCATTGGAAAATTATCGGAACTTTCTTATGATTTGTCCAATAGTCTACATGCTTTTCTCGATTATATATTAAATGAATACTCATACAAAATATAGAAAAATGTCACAAAGTATTCGAAAGGCAAACGACCACAAAGGTAAAGACAGATTCTCTGGTCTGGTTATTCAGGGCATTTCGTAAGTGTGTCTTTATCAACATATTTTATGAAACAATAAAAATATTGAAAATAACCCCAATACCACAAAAATAATCAAAAATAACAAATAAAACAAGTTACTTAAGATTAAACCCTTATGTACATTTCGATGACCATGTCATCATCATCAGAGGGTCTTGTTACAAAACACAATCTAGCACACAAGAAGTTACAAACTAGAATGATCATTCTAGTTTGTAACTTCTTGTGTGCTAGATTGTGTTTTGTAACAAGACCCTCTGATGATGACATGGTCATCGAAATGTATATAAGGGTTTAATCTTAAGTAACTTGTTTTATTTGTTATTTTTGATTATTTTTGTGGTATTGGGGTTCTTTTCAATATTTTTATTGTAATATATTGTACCACTGTGCTCTTGATATTGTGTATATTTTATGAAGGTAAATCTGTTTAATTTCTCAAATAAAAAAGTGCTTCCTAGACTGTAAGACAGTTCGTCTTCGTTTTACGCGAGTAATTTCCAACGAAATAAATCAGGCAGTGCTATATACAGCGTGCGCAACGATGTTTCGTCATCTCGCTGATTTGCTCGTCAGAGGCTAAACGCTCGTTGTTTGATTTGCGGAAAAAATAATATTTTAAAGAATTTCCGTAATCTTTCCTTAGCGTGTCAAATATACCGTGAAATCACGCCTCACAGAGCATTAGCTTTAATCAAATACTGGCGTAAGGCATTGTTTGCTCTGAATTACCCGCTTGCGCACAGATTTAGGTTTTATATTTACTTAGTGCCGCAGATGTAGCATAGGCCATGAGTTTACTCAATGGAAGGGAAACATTTTCAAGGTACAGTAAAAAACGTGATTATAAATTATTTTCAAATATAGAAATACGCTTTCTACTTTCAGTTTTGGTTTATGACTTTATTTTAGGTTCTACGTCAAATAAATAATTTTACATAACTATAGTATATCCATTATTGAACGAAAATATTAACACAAACTATATATAATATTTAAATATAATATTGCCTCAAGAAAACAAGAGCCAGTAGAAATGGACGATTTTAGGAGATCATGTCAAATCTCTAGACATGATATAGAAGAAGAAGACAGTCGTAGAGGAGATTTAGAGGAGATAGACTATATGTTTCAGACAGATGACATGGTAAAATGATGTAGGAGGGATGATTATCGAGAGTTGCTTTGGAATGGTCACCCCCAGAGAGAAGAAGAAAAGGAAGAACCAGACGGGAGAAACCATCAATAAATCCATAGGTAAAACGAACTTATCGGTTAAACACCGCTACCATAGGAGAGCAGAGAGACAAGGTTTAGAAATCGGACAACAACGGTAGACGATATAAAACCAACTATATATATATATATATATATATATATATATATATATATATATATATACATATATCAAGTTTAGAAATCGGACCAAAACGGTAGATAATATAAATCCAGCTATATATATATATATATATATATTCCTTAAAAAAAATATATGTAAAGCAATAGCCTCGAAGCTTTTCATAAATTTTACACATGGCATCCTCAAGAGCTCCGTACACTGTCAACAGCTAAAACACACCCTGACCGTCGCTATAACACAATGGTATCACTCAACAGTACCACTACAATTGCAACTACGAAGTAGATATTTCATTTTCATTATTTCATCCAACACTCGAAACATAATAACGCATAAGAGTATAGTATTAACAGCACTGGTGTTGTTCCAGTCAAGGACTCCATAACTGTATTATCATTTTGGTCTTACTGAATAACATACTTTGAGACATTATTAATTCAATAATTTGACTTATCCTCACGATTCGGAACAAAGTCAAAACGTGTGATTGCAGCCGTTAAAATCTCCATAATGGAATTAGCAAAAAGTACAACAAAGGGTGAAGTTGGCGGCAAAAGCGCCCTGGGAAACTTTATCGAAGAAAGTTTGCGCCGGCAACTGCAGAGTAACTGTCGTTTTACGGCACTTCTGCCACAATGGTCCAACTTTATACCCTCTTAGTGTTCTCGAGGTGGGTACGCTTAGGCAAAACGTCAAGCCCAGCTGATGTTACTTGTGAACAGTCTTATGCGTCTAAGCGCAATGGCAACTAGCATTTAGTAATTATTTGCTGTACGTTCGGAAATACGATGGTTTATGAGAAGAAAAATGTACCATGACTGAGTCCAAACTGTGAGGATACAATGTGAAAAGTAAAAAGACAGAGTGAGTCAGTAACCTCAGGTGTGTGTGTATGTGTGTGCGGGCGTGCGTGTGTGTGTTGTGTGTTTGTGTTTGTGTGTGTGTGTGTGTGTGTGTGTGTAGCAAGAATTTTACTTGTTATTTTTGGAGAACCGACGTTCAGATGTACAATGATTCGTTTTCGTTGTGACTGGAATAATTATATACCGTAATCAAATAAAACCATATGTCTAAGAAAATGGTAAAAATAATTATTCTTTTTGTGTGTGACAAAAAAATTATTATTTAAATTAATTTCTTGAGAATAACCAAATTTTTAAAGATTTATTCAAGTTTTATTTCTGTTGCTGGATAAGGTTTCCTACAACGAGAGATGAACCCTCGTCCTATAAAATATCTTGCCTAACTGCTCCGTAAAAATTTACTTCCTTTAGAAAGAATTAAAGGAAACGAAGTAAGTAAAGTTATAAGACAGGAATAAAGGCTGGTGTAGGGTAGGGTAGGGGGAGGATTTTGTTTTGTTCCTGTCTACGAAGGATTTACAGCATCAAGGGGGATTTGTTAACGGAGTAAGGGGATGATATTTTACTGGGAATTAAACTGGGAGAGGTTTGTGAAACTAAGTTATTAGAGGAATTTTTTTATGTTTAAAGAAAAGAAATAAAGCTGTCATTGAATTGGATACACGGCTTCCTCTCTGCCTTGACGAAATCGGATCTTAAGGGTGTGAAAGAAGTTCAGCTATCTCAAATTCATCAAATATATTATAAGAGATAAAATAATTTCTTCATTGTGTGCATTGTGAGTGCAGACAGTAGTGAGAACTTTTATAGCTACATCTACAGACAATCTGTATTGAGAAAAACTGTTAAATTTGCGTAATGAGAAACATTTGTTTCCATACGGGCATAAGAATGTTTTCATATCAAAAATTGGATTAAAAATGCATAGCTTATTGTTGTTATATTGAGATATTTGTATTGAGATATATCAAAATTTAAAAATAATTAAAATATTTATTAACTGATCAAAAATATTTATTAATAACGTTTTTCCTTTACAATTTTCAATAACTAATGTAACATAACCTAAGTGTTAAAACAGTTGTTTTCAACATAACGTGTAATACAATATCAACTGATGTAATAAATCTGATATAATGTTATCATTAAATTGACTTCGAGTTGACTTATATCGTAACCTCAAGGAATATTTACTGACGCTATTTAAACCGACGGAAATTTTACTGACACAAAATTCTATGCTAATGTTTATTGTAATCGTCGCTATAAACGTTTTTAGTTGGAAGTGAGTAAGTATTTGGTCATTTTTATATATTAATAGTGGAGAGAAGAGAATAAGGAAAAATTATGCATGCTAAAGACATTTCTTCTAATGGTTTTCTAACATTTGTCCTAAACATGCTAATGGTTTCTTCTATAAATGCTTGTAATTAATACACCTATGTAATTAATATTGTTCAAAAGTTTGTTAAGTTTTATACTAAAATATGCATTCTTATCTTTAAAAATTAAAAATTCTTGAACAAAAACAAAGAGTTAGGCTTTCCTCAAGGATCTTTTTTAAAAACTTCAATCTATGCTTTTGTTGGAAGATGAAATTAATTTTCTACCAGTAACGCATTTTCCACATATTTTAGACCAATACAACTAATCTTACGTACCCTTATAAACAAGTAATATAAACAAAATGTTTTTAAAGTAAATTTCTACTTAGACCAACGAGAAATGTTTATTTTAATAACTTTATATTAAATAAATATAATTATGATAAATAAAGTAAAATAACCTATGCGTTAAAACAACTGTTCTACGACATAATCTATAACATAAAATCAACTGTATTATAAAAGCATATGTTATCACTTAATTTAAGCCAAGTGGGACTAAATAACTGTATGCATACCTTGTCCCTTTTGTGTAACGTTTTTCTCTCATACGTAACTAAAATTATATCATTATTAAGTTTATTTAATGAATTAATATTTGAAAAACTGTATTAGCATCAAGTTTCATCCCCTACAAGTTAAAAAAAACATGTGTTTGAACTTGAACGGATGAATAAAAAGAATTACATTAACGATTGAAACTTTGAACAAGAATTTGAACTAATAGAAGGAATATAAAAAGGGGCAGTGATTATGTAAAGTTTAATGTAAAACACCCTTTTCTGATCCAGAAATACACTCTCTAAATGCTATATGGTTTTAATGAAATTATCTGTAATAGGTGTCTTGAGCATATCATTTTCTTTTGTAAACACGCCTTCAGCTAGAAAAATGTAACTCCTTTTTGGGGAAATTGGTGATCGTATAGGCTATAAACACCCTAGCTATTATAGTCACTAAACAGATTCAAATAGCTATTTAGGACATACAGCTATACTTAAGAAATTCATCATGTGCCGTTTATCAATCACTGGTTTCCATAAAAGTTTAATACTATCAACAATGATAAAGTCATCATCATTATGTGAGTATAACTAACTTGGCATCTAAAACATGGTTGCACAACCCTCTTATAAATATGGGGGGAAATTTATTTACCTAATACTTGGAGACTCGCAAGTTACCTTTCAACATAGGCACTTGCCAAACAATACAGTTAAAGCTAATTTTACAACTATCTGAATACTATTTTACCAGCTGACAAAAAATGTGGTTCAAGACAATTTTTGTTATTTTCAAATGGTTTAAATAAGAGTTGTAACAACTCACGAACGTGAATCCTTCCATGACAAAAATGATACTGTCCGGTGCACGACGTGGCGTTCAGTCAAAAATAATAAAACGTATAAACATCATCACACGCTATACCGCTTTAACTTCAGACATTATCCTCCCATGCCGCTCAATGACAAGTGTGTCAGTCATGTGATCACATCCACTTGTACCGCAAGAGTGACTCTACTGTAAGTCTGAACCTTGCAGCATTCTGGTTACGCAAACTTAAAATATGTCTAACAAATATTTACTTTTTGATTTATTCGTAAGATATATATATATATATATATATATATATATATATATATATATATATATACACGTTTTCCCGCGGGCCGCATAAACAGACTTTGAGGGTTGATCTAAACTATAACTGTTATTACAAATAGTTAGTTATAGTTTTAATCTTACATTATCTTTACTCACAGATGATGACTTTGGTTTTGAAACGCTTCTGAGGAATTTATTATTAAGTTGATGAAATTATTAATATAAAGTTTCTAATTTCTTTGATGTAGAAACAATGAAGCTATTGAGCAGAAAAAAAAACTTTTTTAAGACAAACCAATAAACGTAGTGTGGAAAGTCAAAGAATCTAGTCAGAGTAAACGGAACTTGTTTAGGCTAGTCATGTGCTTCAAGTAAATCCCAGTGTATAGGCGCATTTACGTAAGAATGCCAACAAAGGATACCCGGAGAAGAATGCAGAAATAACAACAGTCTAACAGACGAGAGTGACTATCTTATTACCTCAAAGTTAAAACTGGAGGGAAAATAAAGATGAGTAAAAAACACTGAGTTCTTTACCCTTTTGGACAAAAAATCACAGAGAGACGAAGTGGATAACTGAAAGGGGAGATCAAAAGAATGGAGTATGAAATTTGCGGCGCAGAAAGAAATATGTAAGTGTAAGGGGTATTTTGTTGTTTGATTGATGTATTGCTAAGGACGCCGGGTCCTCTTTGTAGTTGTAGCCATTATATACTTCCCCAACAGAAGGGGATGTTTTTATATTCCAAAGGAATATTTATTTTATATATAAAATATGAATTTAGGAACATGATTTCCTTGAGAGAAAACTTGGCAACAGAATTGATGTGTTAAAACGTATGTTCCTTTATAGCAAATTTTGGCCATTCGACTTAATCATATTGTTTATTACAGCTATGGTGACAATATTTGTTTTAGTCGAAAACCTACTTTGTATGTACAGAATGTACATTTTTATTTAGAAGTATGTAAGAATTTATAACGAATATTATACTTAAAATAGTTTATTTCTGTTTCTCAACAAAATTTCTAAGAGTTAACAATATCTGTTTTTAATTGTTTATTCATTTAAATTTTAAATTTTACGAAGAGTAAATAAATCACAATTCACTTCATTGGCGTATTGCTAACCGTGCGCTGATGATATCTGAGTTTGAAACTCGGGACGAATATATTTTTTTATGGGACTCAACTATAATTATTTTATGGGACTGTCTTGCTCTTTTCGGAACTCATGCTCACCATATTTATAATATATGAAGTCAATCGTGTGATTCAAATATTTGAAAAACTCTCGTAGGTGAAATGAATATAGTGGACAGGATTTGTAGGTAGGATTTGCAAGTTAAGGGGAGACTCATAGCTCAAGTTGTCAGTGTTTCATTTTCTGAACAGGAGTCGTAGAGAGATGTCGATTATATAATATTGTGTTTAATCTAACATTTTTATTCGCAGCAAAAATTAAAGGGAGTTTTGTTTATCCTTAACAAATACGCTTTTTCAGCCACGACGAAAACAAGCATTATTTTCTTGTTTTCTTATATTTAAAAACAAGCAGTCTTGTTGAAAGAAGCATATTGCTGTTGCAATGAAGAATAACAACGTAACCCTCCAGGATAATCTAACCGTTCCTGCAGGACTTAATTTAGTCAAGAATTCTCTTTACGCAAGTTTAATTAGTTCTAAATTAACTCACGAGGAGCGCTGGAAAATAAAGGTTTTGGACAAAATGAAGTTACCTGGACGGGAGTAATTTGTTTTTAATATTGCACGGTAGAGGGCAGGTTTTATTTAAACATTTAAAGAATATTGTGACGAGATATTTACACTGCAACCGTTTGAAGAGAGATCATAACCCCAGCCTAATTATATCGGTTGATGCGTTTGATAAGTTTTAAAACGATTGTCTTTAAATAAATCTACGGGTAACGGGTAGATACTTCGATTCACCTAGACCATTGGTTCCCAAACTGGGGGGCGCGCCTTTCTTGTGGGGCGTGAAGGCAAGTCAGGGCAGAGACACGAAGCCAGTTGAAAAGTAATAAGATTAATGCAATATATTTAAATTTATAGGAACAAAATTGATGTTGCTAATGCCTCAAGTAGGCATGCTAGTGTAAAAAATGCAACCTCAAGCATCTCACTAACAGATTTTTCTCTTATTAGTTTAAATTTACCTTGGAAATTAAAACTTGAAATGTTATATCATGTTTCTTGTGAATATATAAATTATTTTTAATATGTATATATATATATATATATATATATATATATATATATGGTATTTGATTCTTTCTCAACGCCCATACTATTAGTTTAAAGTGTTAAGTTAAAGGGGCGTGGGAGGATTTCATCTCAAGATGAGGGGGCCTAGACTCAAAACGTTTGCGAATCCTTGATCTAGACTTTGAATAGATCTACTTCAAGTAAGCACTTCTATCCACGTACGTAATTACTTAACGAAACACTAATAAAATAATTACCAGAGTCCATCATTAGGCCTTTCCTTAGTCCAATAAACTCGAATAAACCATTCCTTAACCTTGTACATACTAGGAGGTACACAACTCTTGTGGATACACAACTCTTTATCACATTAAGAGATAAAAGGGCTACATTAGATAGCATCTCTGTCCGTGTTAATGCCATAACTACATCATATTATTGCCAATTCCAGAGGACCATAATGTACCATCTGTTTCCCTTAGTAGTAGAAGTCACCTCCACATACACTAAACAAAAACACACTGAAATGAATAAAATCGATCTTATCACCAAGACAGTTTAATGCAAGTGATCACTGGCAAATAGAAAACCCTATTTTGACCCATTTTGACGGGAAAATCCAAAACCTTGTAAGTTATTATCAAATAGTTTAGTGGTAGATGACCTGGGGGAAACAACTGAAGTCTGGTTTGTATGCTCTCTTCGCTTATTAAATTTACCACTTACCCTCGTCAATTGCTATTGTTTCCTCCATTACGCATATTTAGCTGTACGCATTTTTCGTACAACAGTTGGTTCATAGAGCGGGATTTACCCGTTGAATTCCTGTGGGACAGATATTACTCGGGATGTGTGAATAAAGGGAGAAGTAAGGAAGGATATAATGTTCATCCGGTACTGGGAGCATTTGGGTGAAATTGTGGCACTTGGAGAGGGTTTCTTACCAGCAATAAACCTATTTTAAAATATTCTTAATAACCCTGTGTACCTGCTTCGGGTAGAAAGTATATGACAGCGAATATTTGTTAATATATTTCTAAATAAATGTTAATACTTAGCAAGTTATTGGATAGTAAAGGTTATCCATTCACACGAAAATATTTATAAATGTCTAGGATTTGGATAAAATAAAAAGTGGAAGCATGACGCCATTGAGTTAAAAATGTCTACACTTTAGTCTTGGTTTTTGTAGATTTTCTTATCTTTTATGTTATAAAAATATCTAAAGCTCGAACTCCAAATTGAACCGGGTCGCCAGAGTTCTACTAAAACAAACATTTGCTACGTCTACATTCTCCCCAATGTTGGCTAACCTGTTTACCCCTGGACAAAGCTCTAAGTCTGAATTTAAATGCAATCAGCGCGGCTAAGGGACGTAGGGGTGGAAACACAAAAAGGGATTTACACAGAATATATGTTAGCTACGACCTGTTCACAGCGCGGCATGCTGGGCGGTAGATTTGGCAACGGGGTTGAGTTCGAGTGATGAATTGCCGTTAATGAAATAGATAAATTCGGGTCACGGTGGAACGTTTTTAAAATGATCTCGCGAACGCAGTTTTACGGGTTGTGTCCCGGCTCATCGACCGTGACGTTGGAAGAATTGTCAAATAAAGTGCACGTGGAAACAATTTTATACACACCTTGTTTCAAAAATATGAGTACTGGAACTTGGGCGTGATATGTGGAGTAAATCAGGATCCAAAAATGTAACGCCAGTATACTAATAATATGTTATTATTATAATAACCATAAGCAAGAAAATAAACATGCTATTAAAGTGCGTTATTCTAGGAGGAAAGGTATCCACGTAACACGTACACCATAACAATCGTAATGACCATAAGCAAGAAAATAAACATGCTAATAAAGTGCGTTATTCTAGGAGGAAAGGTATCCACGTAACACGTACACCATAACAATCGTAATGACCATAAGCAAGAAAATAAACATGCTAATAAAGTGCGTTATTCTAGGAAGAAAGGTATCCACGTAACACGTACACCATAACAATCGTAATGACCATAAGCAAGAAAATAAACATGCTAATAAAGTGCGTTATTCTAGGAGGAAAGGTATCCACGTAACACGTACACCTTAACAATCGTAATGACCATAATTAAGAAGCGTAGAGTGAAGCTTGGTAGCGGACTTGCCAGTTTGTCCTTGACCAAAAAACGAAAGCAATGTGTATTAGAGTCAGCTGAGATGTATAAGTACTGAGATGCACTACGAAGACACCTGGAACTTGTCAGTTGCAGAAAGAGACTCAGAACGAGCTAAAAAAGCTTTAAAAAAACTAAGGATGTCATAGAGATTTCTGCAGAGACCTAGGACAAGTTAGAACAGAAAAGAGATTCAAAACAAACATAATCAACCAGCAGAGACTTAGATGAAGCAAAACGTATTAGAAAAAGACTCAGGACGAAATAAAGTTTCCTGCAAAAAAGCTCAGTTCTTGCTGAGACTGACCACAAGAAAGACTTGAGCCTCAAATTGAGTCAGTTCTCTGAAAAAAGATACTGTATTTGGAAAGAGCCGACGCTTTAAAAGTTATCACTAAAATGAGAAATATCTTTCAGTGAAGAAACACACATTAAGTCAGAATTACAAACAAAGAGATTAGGGAGTCAGATTGTTTCCAGCAAGGAAACCTAGAACGAGACACAGGTTCCAGCAAGGAACTCAGAATGAGCCACATCTTCTTGCAAAAAAATGTTAATGAGCTACATTTTTTAATAAAGAGACTCAGAACGTCTAATAAAGAGACTAAGAGAGAGCCAAAACTTCCACCTATGAATCTTAGACCGAAAGAGAGTGCTTCCAGCAAAGAGGATCGTCAGAGCGAGCAGAAATTTCCAAAAATGCCCGAAGAAGATTTTATTCATTATGTTTTACTCTTCAGACTTAATGCTTTATTCTTCAAACTTTATGCTTTATTAAAATACAAAACACACCAAAGAATTGGAATATAGTTCTTCACATTGTTTGCAAATTTATTTAAACTCATGGTTTCCAAGGTTTATCACTGTAGTGGGTTTTTACCATCCCAATGCCAACGAGATCTCTGTTACATCTTCTGAGTTAACCTCTTGAGTAGCTTATAGATTAACCGCCACTTTGTATTATTAAATTTTGATTTTACAGTAGAATCATAAAGTTTTTTAAATTTTATATTATTAAATGTGGCTTTGTTTTTGCGTTTGCATTTACTTTATTATTATTTTATAACAATTTTTATCGGACAAAATGAAATGATTTTGCTATTTCAAGACTGTCATTACTTAACGAAAAAATGAACCTGATAATGACGAAAAAAAGAAACTAGTTGTCCAATTTGGAACAAACGATTGCACTAAGTAGGATAAACGAACAAAAGCGTGACTAAAGGGACAATAAAGGACTAACCGGATTATTGCGACCTTACTGGATCTAATAACCAAACACTTTAGTTACAACGCATGTAGGGCTATGAAACTATTAAAAACGTGTCTCACAATAAGGTAAGAGATTTGGCACGAATCTCTGTCCATCTGCGATCAAGTTAAGCACAGATACTACAAAGTAATCTTACTATTGAAATCAGTTCAGTGGTTTCTGAGAATTAATGCCGTACTCGTGTTACGTGCGCGACGTGCTCTGATCACAAAGGGAAAGTTTTACGCTTTACGATTCAGTTTCAGGATAATTTCTAGTGATTTTAATTTAGCCGGACACTCCGCTCGAGGCTTTATAAAGACATAAGCTTTACCGTTTCCTATTGCTACGTGTATCTCCCGCTCGACAACATTTAGTCGCCAAAAACTCTAATTAAAAAGCAGCGACGTTTACCTTTACGGATAAAATATATTATTTTTTTTAATTTTCACCGTCGATGTATTACACATTAATAAACAGGAGTTTTCTTTATTAAATAAGGTTTTGATTAGTTATTATAATGTATCGAAAAGTTTAATTTAATATTTATAAGACCATAAATATAATTACTTATTGACTAAGCTATAAACCCTCGTAAGAATGATGGTATATTGTGAAATTATTTAGAGAGGTAATTATAACCAATTACAGACCATGAACTTTACGAAACCTCTATTAGTTTTAAAACAATGCTACATCGGAATCCTCTTCAGGCGCTACACATTTATTTATAATATTATCTAACAAACATTATATAAATCAACATAATGCACAAAACAAACTACAAACAAGTAATACAAACAAAAACTTTTTAAAGGCAACTCCTACTTGGTTAACAAGGGAAAATTTCAGTTACTTTATATTAAATAATTACAATTATTATAATTAAAGTAACATTACCTATAAGTTAAAACAGTTGTTCTACCACGTAACCCATAACATCAGCCGTTTCATGAAACCATATGTTTTATGAAATAACTTATTTAGAGCCAGAAGGGACGAAATAACTATATTGCATACCTTGCACCTTTTATGAAACCTTTTTCTCTAAAACTAAAATTAATTCATTATTAAATTTAATTAATTAATATATTATTTGAAAAAAACTGTATAACCATCACTACAGTTTTTAAAAAATATATTTGAATTTGAGTGGATGAATAAAATGTATTTCATTACCTATTGAAAATTTGAACAATTTATATATATATATATATATATATATATATTAAAACAACATAGATTATTCAAATACAAGAATATTTATTAATTTATATTCAAAGCTTTTCGTTGGTAAACAGTACTAACATCATCAGAAATGAAAATTACAATAATGTAAGCTATAGACCTAAAACATATGTTAAATTAGAAATAGAATTAATGCTAAATTTATACAAATTGCCAAATTTATTTTGTTGCTGTAACATTATAGACATTGAATATAGTATCGAATTTAGAATGTATTTGTACTTGTTCTTTTATTAATTTGTTATTATTATTGTGTTTATATATTTCGAATACTTCATATATATATATATATATATATATATATATATATATATATATATATATATATATATATATTCATTTTTAATCCCTTATTAATTTCTTTTATAAGTTTCATATTTTCAATATTTGGAAATTGGTGCTTATTATTAATACAATGATTTGTGAAATGTGATTTATATATTTCTGGATTAATATAGGCATTCAAATGTTCTTTATATCTTTCTTTTAATTTTTTCTTGGTTTGACCTATATAAGCTTTATTACAATTTTTGCATTCTAATTTATTAACACCACCTTTTTCATGGAAATTTATTTGTTTTATTGTTGTTATTTATTATGTTTATTATTTTGTTATTAGTTTTGTATGCAATTTTGATATTTGTATTTTTAAATAATTTGGTGATATTTTTTATTTCATGGCCTATACAATGACAATATTTATAAACAAGAAGATGGTCTTGCTATGGGCTCGCCATTATCAAATATATAATCTGAAATATTTTTACAACAATTAGATAATAAAATAAATGAAATTATAAAAATATATGATAAAAATGGTTACTGGGTTCGCTATGTAGATGATGGAATGTATATATCAAACAATAATAATATAAATTTAACAAATATTTTGGATAAAATAAATAAAATTAATAATAAAATCAAATTTACTTATGAAACTGAAACAAAAAATAAAATAAAATTTCTAGATTTAACAATAATAAGACAAAATGAAAATTTTGAATATATGATATACCGTAAACCAACTTTAACAAACCAAATTATACCAAATAATTCTAATTATCCATATAATCAAACAATGGCTGCTTTATATAACGTATTATATAGAATGCATAAAATACCCATGAATGAAGAAAATAAAATAAGAGAAAAAACATAATTTATCAAATTGCATTAGAAAACGGTTATAAAAAGAAAACTGTTGAAAAACTTAATTATAATATTTTTAATAAACAAAATAATAACCTAATTTACAATAGTAATAATAATAAAATATGGACTTCATTTTTATTTGTAGGCCATGAAATAAAAAATATCACCAAATTATTTAAAAATGCAAATATCAAAATTGTATACAAAACTAATAACAAAATAATAAACATTATAAATAACAATAATAAAATAATTGATATGCATGAAAAGGTGGTGTTTATAAATTAGAATGTGAAAACTGTAATAAAAGCTATATAGGTCAAACCAAGAAAAATATAAGAAAGATATAAAGAACATTTGAATGCCTATATTAATCCAGAAATATATAAATCAAATTTTTCAAAACATTGTATTAATAATAAGCACCCATTTCCAAATATTGAAAATATGAAACTTATAAAAGAAATTAATAAGGGATTAAGAATGAATATACATGAAGCATTCGAAATATATAAATACAATAATAATAACAAATTAATAAAAGAACAAATACAAATACATTCTAAATTTGATACTATATTCAATGTCTATAATGTTACAGCAACAAAATAAATTTGGCAATTTGTATAAATTTAGCAACAATTCTATTTCTAATTTAACAGATGTTTTAGGCCTATAGCTTGCATTATTGTAATTTTCATTCCTGATGATTACCAACAAAAAGCTTTGAATATAAATTAATAAATATTTTTGTATTTGAATAACCTATGTTGTTTTAAATATATATATATATATATATATATATATATATATATATATATATATATATATATTTAAAACAACATAGGTTTTCCTGTTAGAATTATTTTCAAGATTAAATAGTATACACTAATTACAGGAATAATTTATTGAATAATACACTCATTTATTGAGTGTATTATTCAATAAATTATTCCTGTAATTAGTGTATATTATTTAATCTTGAATATATATATATATATATATATATATATATATATATATATATATATACACACACACACACACAGATGTATATAAAGAGAGTGTGAACTAATACCAGGAAATGAAATTAGATTTTGCTATCTGGCGCTAAGAGTGAAGAGAGGCGAATGAAGCGTTTTGATCAAAAAGGGTAACCCCGAAAACGTGTAGGTCATATTAAAAAAATGGAACTCATTAGAAACGCTTAAAATACTTCTGTAAAATTATCAAGAGAAAGTCAACAACGAAGATTCAAACAACATGAATGTTTAACGGCTAGAAGTGGATCCTATCAAAACCGAAAAACAAATAACGAAAACATATAAAAACGCCAAGGAAAGATAATAAAAACTGTAAAATGTAATTAATTTAGCTGTATGGTTTGCTTACGTTTAAAAGTAAATCAGGAATAAAGGCAATATTAACTCTAAATATAAACCAAAACAAGAAACTGAAGGAGTGAAAAGATCTATTTTAAACTAGCAATAAGTTTTTCCTCCAAGTTTAATTAAATATACTAGTTAAAGAGGTCATCACAATATATTTTATTGGAAGTTGTATCAACGTTTTTGATGAAACATTTTCTTAAAGTTAAATTGTTTTATAAGTTAATTAATTAGATCATTGAAGCAACTTTACTTCCCTTTGGCCACGTTCCGTGTTCTTTGACGTAACCCTCTTCATGCCCAGAAACCAATACGTTTAAAGTTTACCATTAATCAGATTAAAACGCTGTCACCAACTCATGCCAACAATTTACCAGGTCACCTAACAACCCAAATTAATGACATATGGAACATACAGGGATAATTATTTTCAAAATTTAAAAATGCAGAAAAACGTTCATAATGGAAGTTCTCCAAGTGATAAACAATTTTTTCGTGAATAATAAAACAAAATTAATATTCACATTTATATTTTTAAATATAAGTTTAAAAACGCGTTGATTTTAAAATGATCTAACCAAACACCTTCCTTCTTTAAAATTCTGTTCTTTAAAATCCCCACTTATGGACCCAAAGTTATTAGGTCCTTGAAAGTTTTTTCAAATTTTTCTGTTTGTTTACACTCATATCTTGTTCAAAATTTTAATGGTTAATAAAATACTTTTTATTAATTCACACAATTTCAAACACATTTTCTAAAACATGTAGTGACTGCAAGTTGGTGTTTATACATTTTTTTCAGTTATTAATGGATTGAATCTAATAATGAATTCATTTTAGTTTTATATGGGAGAAAAGCATTTCACAAAAGGGCAAGTTATGCAATATACCAATTCTGCATATTTGGCTCAAAATATGGTGATACCACATGATTTCATAAGGCCTCTGATATTATGTTATAGGTTGAACATATAGGTTGGTATAGGTAGAACAGCTGTTTTAACTCATAGGTTGTTACTTTATTTATATTATTTGTAATTATTTAATAAAAAAAAAAAAAAATGTAATATTTAATTATAACGTTTTTCTGTTGACCCAAGTAGGAATTGACTTTGAAATTAGTGTATTTATATTACTTGTTATTCCATAGTTTGCTACAATGGTGGCAAGATAAGTCCCCTTAGTAACGCAGGCCTACAGATATCTGTGACGTAGAAGCACTAGCTCTTCGAAATTAATACCTGTTACATATTATTCGTTGTATCTACATTAAGTACACAGTGGTTGTACATGTAGATCGTGTTTAAAACAAATGTTTCTGTTGCAGGTGAATCTTCGGTGGTGTCTATAGGAGATTCGTTCCAGTTGGCCCGACCGCCACCGCGACCAATATCGCACTCCGGTGGGAGTCGTTACGTGGAACCTCCTAGAGTTGTGGATCGACCATTCTTCGACGACGTCTCGCCTAGGAACATTACTGCCATCGTTGGACAGTCGGCGACGCTCAACTGTAGAGTGAAACACTTGGGAGACAGAACTGTGAGTTGTCCTTGATGTAAATCACTCGTATAAATTAATTTTCTATAACACTTCCAATCTAACCATTCTGGTATAACTGAATCACTGTGATTGGAGATAATAGAGTTAGTCCGTAACAATAGTTGTGTAACCGCACAAAAAGCATATAGATATATTATGCTCTCTTAATATTTTTCCTATTTACCAAGAGAACAGGTTTACTCGAAAATATGTTTTTAAAGAAAAAAGTAATTCCAAGCAGAAGACACTGATGAAGATCGGCACATAGCGATCGAAAACTTTCTGTCCCAGTAAGTTTTAACGAATTTACTAAATTCAAAGTTCGGATAGTCATAAACTATTGTTCGAGTGATTAATAAAAAAGTAATGACATAAAAACCATATTTTTTTCTATATTAGGGTGTTAATTTTTTCTACTTCAAGCGATTACATCTTCCTTTACTTTATTATTTAATTTTGCACCCGTTTTCGTTTTGTGATTTTCTAGAAGCTCTGATTTTAACTGTGTCAAATTTTGATAAAGTCAACCAATGGGTTTTCAACGTCATTCAGCTAATTCTCCAAACCTAACCACTTTCTGCCTACTGTTTAAACAATAGTTAAAGATTCAGCCATAAAATGTATAACCTCCTTCTTGCGAGTCTTAAACGTTATTTCTTCTGCTGATGGTAACGAATTCTTCCCCTTTTGTTCAGACATCTTAGAAAAGGTAAAGGCTGATGTAATTCTAATAATATTATATGTTTCTGCAAGACTTTAGATAAATCTGTTTATTAAATCAGGAGCATCATCCTGCAACTCCTATCAACGTCATACTTCTTCCTGTATTAGCCTCTTACAGTACTAACCCCTCCCACTTTTCAGTTATAACAGTTTGTTATTTACACTTGTTAATTAAAAATAAGCTAATATATTAAATCTGAATAATATAGAAAAATAGTTTTCCAAAATGAGGAAGAAACTGGTTTCCTATTACTTACCTGGTCCAAAGCCTAGGTAAAGTGTGATGGGAATCATAGAAGCTATAATCGTACTTAATACCGGAAATAATATAGTTCTTCCAAACGTAGGTATATTTGGAGTAAATGAAGCGTAACTGTTTGGTAAAAATAATTTCGGAGGACCAATAATTATTACAATTATATAAATTAATAGTTTGTACTTACGTGCACCGTAGAATACACACTTATTACACTCGCGTATTAAATAAGCGATTTCTGGTCAGAAAACTTGTTCGTATTCCACGCACTGGTCACATTCGGTATAAACATTAATAAAATAGTTACATTCACGTATTCTAGTACCTAAGGTACGGAGATTGAAAAGTATAATAATATACTAGAACGTACGGGTATCGGTCTACACTCCGGAAGGGTCTAACTTGCTCTGCCGTTCAAACGGCAGAACAAACCTTATCACAGGTGAGCTTTGTATGACTTTGGCGACGGGTTTAAAATAAAGGAAATGAGTCTATATTAATTTTAAATATGTAACAGTAACTTTGGCACATTTCAACATTGGCGCAAGTGTCACTGGGTTCCTTTCACGTATTAACCCCGCCCTCTTACGATACTTTAGAGTACTAGCCCCGCCCTCTTAACGTATTTTAGAGTATGAACCCCGCCCACACATTAATTTTAACTTCTTGTCGAACGTAAACTAATATATTGACATCAGAATATAACTATATTGACTGTAAATACTAATAATATATATTTTTATTTTCCTAGGATCACTTTTCTTGTGGTTCACAATTTACCACTCGATCTCCTCAGAATGTTTAAAATAGCTGTAACAGTTATAAGAGTTTACGTTTATGTACGACTTTACATAAATCTGTTTAGTATTTGAACTTTCTGCATTGCAATGTCTTATTTATTTTGTTGATTTACTTCGAAAGATATCTAATAATCAGATCTTTCTATGTACTATTCGTAATTAAAAACGTGGATTTAGTGAAAAGGCAGAGACAAATAAAGTTGTGACTAGGTATATAAACTAAGGTGATAAAAGTATAAGGTAAAAACTATGGTTATATAAGGGAAATATTGTACGACAATCTGTTCACTTGTTAAATTAGTTTGGTATCATGAGTAAGTATGTAATTCCAAACAGTAATCAAAAAGTATAAAGGACAGTTTCAAGGTATTGAATGTTATTGGCAATGCTATTGATAGCAATGGTATTGAATTCAAGTCAAGTATATGACACGTACCTTTTTGCGTTTTAATGTATAAAGCAATACAACGTGCAGTAAATAATTCTGGTATTCGACACCAGAGTGTAGCTTAGCTTGTCACGTCACACGACGCCTAGAATTATAAATAAACCACTCCGATGTGTGCTTTGAAGCCTTTGTAAAAGAAATAACTCGTATTGCGAAAATGGCGAGCAAAAGCGTACGGCACTGAGACTGTTGTTTGATTTCAGGTGTCTTGGATGCGAAAACGTGACCTCCATATCTTGTCCAGCAATATATTCACGTACACGGGAGATGGGAGATTCAGCGTCATCCATCCTGAGTCCAGCGACGAGTGGAACCTCAGGATAGAGTACGTGCAGAAACGGGACGCAGGCATCTACGAGTGCCAGGTGAACACAGAGCCGAAGATAAATCTCGCTATCTTGCTGAACGTTGAAGGTAAATAAAAAATACGTTTGTCTAAAACTAAATCGATAAACATAAATTTGAAAGTATATAGAAACGTATGTAAAAGAAGTCTAATTGTCGAAAAAAGTAAAAGGTTTTTAAAAAAATATTTGATTTAAAAAAGTTTCAAAATCTGTTTTTATATAAAACAAGCGGAAGCAAATGAAGGTGGACTTTTAAATAAAACGCTGTTACAAAGGGATTTGAAATGTGAGCTTATAGGCGTCAGCAGTATTATTTTGTCAAAGACATTTTGTAAACGATAATAAATGAACTTCGTCCCACGTAGGAGTAGTACAGTAAATTTCTATTTGCTAGAATAGTATTTCCCGCTATAAACTACTTTGGTTCTCACTCTGTGCTTAACCCCTTCATTCATCACACCTACCCGCACGTCCTACTCAAACTTCACTTCGTACCGTATTTCCTGTATTCCATAACCTTTCATATGTATATTGTCATTTAGTAATTGATAGCTTCAATTTAGATTTCTTTTTATGATTTACAAAAATCCGTATAGTTGTAATATCTACATCTGTATCAACCACTACAGATTTGTAAAAAACAGTGCTTTTAAATAGGATATTTTAGTTGCAACTAAGAAATGACTCTTCAATTTAAACAGATTCAACTATATTTTTATAAAATATTAGCAATTGTAAGTCACTTAAAAAATTCTAAATCTATAACATAACTTAGAAATAAAAATACACACAATAAACTCCTAAATATTGGTGGAAGGGGTATTGTTAAGCTTGTTTTATTATTAAAAACTGATATTTCCTTAAATAATTCAATCAGTAGATAAATATCAAAATTGCGGTCTCTGTTACATTTGTCTTTGTAAATGACACATACAGGTACAGAAAAAATGTATGGCCATAAATGGTGACCAATGTATGGCAACCAGGTATGGTCATAAGTATGGGAAAATCCATGAACTGCACCCTAAATGTATTATTCTATTTAGTTCTACAATTCGTTTACGAGGAGTGTTACGGGATTAATTGTAGTAATGGTACTATGGGATCATGTACTTGGCCCTCAGGGGCTCTGTGAGTTGGTACAGGAGTTGAGGAAAAGCATTCGTGCAGGTAGTGGTTTCATAGACAAGGGTATACTCTTCGTTTCTTTTCTATCTTGTGTGTTTTCAGGAGGAGGATTAAAATCACGAGGCTAGGCATCCTACCATCACTCTTCTCTCAATTCTGTTCTTCTTCTTCAAATTTTATTTCATGGACACATCAGCAAACTGTTCTATTAAGACAGCTCACAAGGTTTAACGGGAGAGGTTTTCCTCAACAAGGACCAAATTCCTGGTCTGATAGCTCAGCCCTTAGATAACCGCAACCGAGAGTGGATTAAGCTCTGATTGCACTACATGGACCGAACTAATCAGACGAATTAAAGGCACGGAAAGTCTGGTCGTTGGGAAGATTCTATTCGGCTGATTGGTTCTGAAACAGAGGTCGAAACCGTATTGCCTGGTTGGGGTTGGTCTCATCCCTGACGTGAGTCGGTCACCAGTCCAGGTCCAGGCTTTACTGTGAGGTCGAAATACTCTTGCAGACTGCTACCACGGATCGTAGCATCAAGGCCTTTGTCTCAGTGCTGACGATGGTTGTATACGTGTATGCGGCGTGGATTTAAATGCTTGACAGTACATATTCTTCCATTATGCATCTACCTTTGTGTTCCCTGTGCCATAGAGGTAAGTCGAGAGGCTAGGTACTATCCTCCTTTTCACCGTCTTACTTTCTTCTTAAAAACTTTCATAAACATACCACTAAATAATGTTATAATAAGGAAATATGTTCAACTACTGGTAGAGACTCTTTACTTATATACAATGTCGAATCGCTGACAAACATACTCTTTGTAGGGTTATTAAAAATTTATCCCTGCCCAACAATTATATTTAAGTGATATTTGGCTATATATGTCGTCATGTTATAATACTATATGTGCAAACAGAAATACAGAGAAATTACAGATACAGTTTTAGTCTAAATATTAAATGTAATGACTTAAATAATTAAAACAAGTGCAAAATAACTTACAGAGATCATATTTGGTCACATTACGACTGTAGGGCCTCACTCTTGGTAACCTGTAAACATTAACGTTAGATATGAACAAACCGGCAAACCCTTATATGCTCTACAGTACGTGGTCTTGTTAGACAAGCTAATGATTTAATAGCAAAACTTACCCCACGCCACATTAACATAAAACCCACCCTACACATTATCATAATGTGTTAGATATATACGTTATATCAAATAAGAAAATTATAAGTTGAAGGTTATATTTTATATGTGAAATATAGCCCAAACTACAAACCAAAGTAATATTTTACAAATGCATGAATATTTTATGTATTACGTGTAAAATGTAACTAAAATTATTAGTTAAAGGTTATATTTGGTTTTACGTGTTGAACAACTGCAACATATTTTACTTACCCTACTATGTTGTACTTACTATATTTGATTTATTATGTTGTTTTTCAATATGTATTGTTTGTAAAATATACTTGTAAGCTACATTGTATTTTACATGTTGTATAACTTTTTTTATTTTACATGTAAAATGCAAATAAATCTATAAGTTAAAGTTTAATTTTATTTGACTTGGTGTATAGCTGCAAAATATTTTATTTACTATGTTGTACTTACTAGATTTTAATTATTATTTTGTTATTTTACAACATATTTTATATTATTTGTAAAATAAAATTAAATCTAATAGCCATACATATATATTACATGTTGCATATTGTTTTAATATTCTATAAATTACAAATAAAACTATAAGTTATAGAATATATTTTATTTTACTTGTTCAGTTGCAACATATTTTACTTATTATGTTGTACTTACTACATTTTGCTTAATATATTTTTTAACAACATATTTTATATAAGCCTACTTGTAAAATATGACTAAACCTATAAGCCATAATATATATATATATATATATATATATATATATATATATATATATATATATATATATATATTAAAATATAAAACATAAAATATATATTTTACATGTTGTATAACTATGTTGTATTTTATGTGTTGTGATTTTTAGTTGCCCTAATTGATGATTACGACTTGCTTATTAAAATGGTTATTTTTGTTTAATAAGTTATCAAGATATTTAATAAGAAAACTAGTTGTAAATAAATAGAAAAAAGTAATGAGATTGTTTCTATTTATAGTGATGATGTTTACAGCTGCTCAAGCAAACATTTGGGGCCCCGAAGATGTGTACGTGAAGAAGGGGAGCACCATCAGTCTGACGTGTTCAGTGAATGTGCACTCTACCCCGCCAGGATCCGTGCTGTGGTACCAAGGCAGCAATGTGGTGGACTTCGACTCCCCTCGCGGCGGCATCTCTCTGGAGACTGAAAAGACAGAGTCCGGCACTACCAGCAAGCTTCTGGTGACTAAGGCGGTGCTTGGGGATACCGGCAACTACACGTGTGTACCCTCCAACGCTAACCCGGCCAGTGTCTATGTGCATGTACTTAACGGTGAGTGTACAGATCTAAGATAGTCATATTCGGGTGTAGAATATTATAAAGGCGTTAATAGTTTCGAATAAAAAAAGCTCACTGCCGTAAAAGAATCAATCGTTTTTCAATTCCTTTTATTAGTTCACACTCTCATCATACTTATCTCGTACAAATTTTCAATCGTTAATAAAATACTTTTTATTCATCCACTCAAGTTTAAATACATTTTTCTAAGCCTATAATGGATGAAAATTGATGTTAATGCAGTCTTATCAAATATATTTATTCATTACTTAATTTTTTTTAAAATTGAAGTTTCGGTCGGGTTTGAACTGAATAACTACATGTTCGAAATAAAGTAATTTGTCACTAAGGGAACGTTCACATAGCTTGAGATATACTACTTAAAGATATATATGAAATTATAAGAGATAGGTTCCTTGAAATAATGAAGCATTACAAAAGATGGATAAAATGGAAAAATTATAGATCCCCACCAGCTTCATAACTTATGAACGAAAAAAATATAAAGCGAGAAAACAGTAACAAACAAACATTATAGTCGAACACAATATACTGTATAGACAGGATAATGGGAAATTTCAAGGAAATTCGCTTTCTATTTTGTCACTTATTATTGTAATTCTGCTATATGAATACATATATTTTTATCATTTGTAAAAAAATTAAAATAAAAAATAACCAAATTAAAATGTTAATTTGTTGATGTCAGTAGGAATTGACTTGAGAATTTAAAAAAAAAATCTAACTTTTTTATTTATTTATTTACTTTATTTCCATGAGACATAACCAGGTAGTGCATAAACATCCCTTATGGAGAGCTGGTTAACGCAATGTCCACGCAATGTCATAATTTTAAAATATTCCTTGTACCAAGGGATTATGTCTTTTGTTTAATGTCTATTTTCACTCAGGCTTCGAGGAGGTGCAATAGTTGACACCTCTTTATGACCCCGATCATGCCATAGAGTGTCCTCATTTTCCTCTTCCTGGAGGTAAATGACTTAAAATTACAAAAACCCATGATGCATTTACTCGATTCTGTTATATAGGTTCTTACATAAAACTACATCTGAATACGTAAAGATAAAAGGAACAACCATCAATAAAAGGCTAAGAAAATTATAATCGCCTGTACAACTGCTGCACGAACTTAATCAACTCGTGAAAGCAACACGCTTCTCGATTAATTGATGACGCTGGCGCGATTCTTAGTGCAAGGCGAGAAGCAGGATGTTGAAAGGCAACGTTCTAACCAGAAAGCATTTGGGTGTCTAGTATTAAACATCACAGATTATAAAGAACAAGTAAATAAATCTCAAAGGTGAAATATAGCACCTTTGATTAGAGTTATCCCATAAACGCATAAAAACAATTCTTAATGTTTTCAGCACGAGTAGTAGTCCAGCTTGCACTCAGCTACAGCCTCACTTACTACTATAATAGTACCAAAAGTTTAAAACCTAACGTCCAATATTAAAGTTGCTTGTTGTAATCATCTTGAATTCACTGATTAAACTATAATTAAAAGATATTTAACTCTGTGAATACGTAATGGCTTACTTGGTTACGTGTTTCGAAACAATCGTTCCTTTTACGATTAGAGGCTTTGCGTTGTAGTTAGGTATCACTTACTTAGGTATCTTTTAATTATAGTAAAAGACTAGTCTACAGTAGCTCGCAAAAAAGTGACTTCGTGCAGCTTGCGTGACCCTGAATGTATATCATACGCAATTGTCTATATTCTGTGTATTCACACATTTGGTTGAAGTAGGTTTATATGCTATATGTAACGGTTCTACAACGAACTCACGTTGAAAGATAATTAAAAACCCGACCTTTTTCAGCTTTTCAACATTAACTACTTGTTTTCCAACCCACGCGTCCTAGTTTTACTTTTAATCCTCACAGTCTGCCCCGCTCGACGTTAAGGGCGGGGCAGGTGGATTAAAACAACACATAATCCCTTGGTCCAAAGGGTCTGATTAAAAATGTATTCCCTTTAGATTCTGCTCACATAGTAAACATGTTACCCCCTTTTTTTAATGAGACACAGACGAAATTCGTCTTTAAAAGAAACTTTAGCGTGTAAAAAACCTAGCGTTTATTTTTGAAACTTCATATTGGAAATATCATCGGGTAAATATCAAGGCTACTGCAAATATTCCATTATTTACTACGTGAAATACGTTTTTATATATTTACTGACCAAAAAATATGCGGAAATATAAAGTTATAAAAGAAACAGGCTTCATTTTATTCGCTTCTTTAAAATTGTACTAATAACGTGTTAAAAGAAGCGTGCAAGAGAAACCAGTAATTAAAACAATTAAAGTCAATTTCTACTTAGGTCAACAAAAACAAATTTATTTTTTGTTCTTTCTATTGAATAATTACGAGTACAATTAATATAAATAAAGTAACATAACTTATGCATTAAAACAGCTGTTCTACCCCGTGCCTATAACAAAGTCAGCTGTTTTATGAGATCATATGTTATCACTTATTACAAGCCAAATGGGACGAAATAACTATATTGCATATTATAATAAATACTCCAAAACTCTAAACCACAATACGTTTTTTATTTGACCCTTATGCATATTTCATTTACCAAGTAACCATCCTCAGAGGGATAACAAACAAAGACTCCCTCTTTGTATGTTATTCCTCTGAGCATGGTAACTTGGTAACTGATCTGTGCATAAGGATAAAATTAAGAAAGTTTGTGGTTAAGAGGTTTTGGAGTATTTTTTTAATAATATTCAACCCAGTGTATTCGTAATAATTAGTATAATCCATTCTTTGCCCCTTTTGAGAAAAAACGTTTCTTCCATATAAAACCTATATTAATTCGTTAAGTTTATTTAATGAAATAATTTTTGAAAAAAACAGTATTAACATGAAGTGCTATCCACTATAAGTTTAAAAAAAATGCATTTGAATTTGAGTGTATACATAAAAATTATTTTATTAAGGATTGAAAATTTGAACAAGTTATATACAAAAAGAGTTGAAACTAGTAGGAATTGAAAAAGGTCTAATATAAAGTGAGACTTAAACAAAACCACTTGAATGTAATATGTAATAAGAAACAAATATAATTATTCATGGAATGCTCTGCAAAATTAATAAAATTATTTGCAAATGTATAAATAATATAGCAAAAAAATATATATATAATATAAATAATATATAATAGTTGCAAAGTAAAACAATTTTATAGACCGCTTTTGCAAGGAAGATGTCAGCTCATGAGGGTAGTAATAATATATTACTACTACATTTCTTCCTAATTTAGTTTTGAAGCTTTATATTAGTATAATTTTTATATTTCCATGCTTTTGGTAACTATAATATTATAGCAGCCATTGCAAAGATAAACACAGATTGCAGCTATAATACGCCTGAGGATGTTCGTCTCACCCCCAAAATTTACGTCCTTCTCTCGGCAACAAAAGTGTTTCTGTTTCTATCGGAAAAATGTCGTAGACTCGTTTTTAAAATTCTCTGAGCTTGTATCGCTTCCAATTAGAGACGCAAAATTAACGCGGTTGTATTGAAAAGTTTATGTTTATGTGAATTCAAAGTTAGCGAAGTACAATGGGAAAACTGTAGCCGACGGTTATTTGAATTTCGACGGTTTTATTTAAAAGAAACATTTTCAAAGACTTTCACGAATTTTGTGTAACCCACGAAACAGGGTTGAAAATTATGTATGAAAAGTTTACTGTCAGACAACCCGAGTTATTGTGTGTATGTGTGCGGGGGGGGGAGTGGTGTGTGTATGAGTTGTGTGTGTTTATTTGTGCGCGCGCGCGTGCGTGCGTGCGCGCGCGCGTGTGTGTGTATCTATGTGTAGGTATGTGTGTGATGTATGTGTTTGTGTGTACCTGTATATAAATATCATAACATAATCCCTTAGGTAGAAATCCCTTCTTACTAAACTACAAATAACTTTTGTAGAGATATACAATCTATTGTATTAACCAAATCTCCTTATGATTTTATTTCGTTTTGGATGCATGCAAATAACCATTTTTAATTATATTTAGAGTGAACCTGTTCCTAATACAAATCTAGCTTCCCCTTAGGGTGTAGTTTGAGGGTAAATCAAGAACTGAGATTATACAATAAATTTTGACATTCATTCGTTACAATATAGTGTTGTCAAACTAGCAGTTATTTTGTGAACATTAGTAGTGTAATTCCTAGTAAACTATTTTTCAATTCTTTCTCTTAGGTCACACTATCTTTATATATATATATATATATATATATATATATATATATATATATATATATATATATATACATATACATATATATATATATATATATATATATATATACATATATATATATATATATATTTGTGTGTGTGTGTGTGTGTATATTAAAAAAAATATTTTAGTAGTTAATAAATTATTTTTCATTCATCCACGCAAGTTCAAAACCTTTTTTAAAACTTGTAGTGGATGACAATTGATGTTAATATTTTTTTTTCAAATATTAATTCATTAATTAAATTTAATGAATAATTTTAGCTTTATATGCGAGATAAACTTTTCACGAAAGAGGTAAATATAGTTGTTTTGACCCGCTTGGCTTAAAATAACTGATTCTAAGTTATTGGTAATGTGATAGAACAGCTGTTTTAAAGCATAGGTTATGTTAATTTCTGCCCCTTCCTAAAACTTTACCTCTTCTTCCCCGTAAACACAAAGAATAGAAATATATGAGTCTCGGATTTTGTATGAAATTGAGTTCTGTTGTTTACACTCTCAGGTACATAGAGATATAATTTGCAAATAGACAAATCATTTTAAGAAACTATCCAAATCTACCCCTCTACTATTGTAAGGTTTTTCAAGGTCCCGAGATCACCTGTCGTGGGCAAAGCACCCTCACCATCCCGCTACAGTCCAGAGCAGCAGATCTCCACAGATACAATACTGAGTTACATATGAATAGGGGCATAATCTTCCCTACAGCCAGGAAGAAAAGCATTATATCAAAGAAGGGACCGTTAACTCCAGAAATCATAAACTAATTAAAGGGGTGGGTCTGGTCGTACTGTGAAATAAAAAGGGATAATTAGGATGACTTACTCGGCGGACGCGCCAAGTGCAATCAGTGAGCTGAGCTACGACACCAGACACACACACGGGCGCGCTTACATAAAACCTTACACCGAACATATATGTTGCATATTGTTGTTTTGTGTAAAACTATGGTACGGGTGATAGTGGGAAAAACTGGGGATATTTTCACGTAAACTTACAATTTGGCACTTGAGGTGTTTGAATGAAGATAATTTTTATGGAATTTTGGTTTACTTTTTAGACAATTTGTTACTGTGACTATGACGTTCAAGAAATGATTAAGGTACGATATCGATAATGACCGCCGATTCATGCCCCCGCTGGCAGTTGGGGCAATGATGATCACGGCGATAGGTCTTGGAGTAGTTTTGAAGTGTTGGAGGAGGCATTATGTGTACCAATAAAATATAAATATATTTTCGACCTTTATTTCACAGTCGGTTAGGACTAGACTTAGGTTTCCCTTTGGTCCTTTTTCTACAGGAGGCAAGTTTCGTAGACATTCAGCAACGTGGCGGCTAAACGAATCTACAACGTCATCGTGCTTTAGTAATTACTGTAGTAATGTTTGCTTGTTTTTGTCTCTTCGCACTTCAAATCTTTAGCAATTCATCCTCTTTGCAACGTTTTCAGCATTTTACTGTTCTTTAAGTTTATTCTCTAGGATCTGCAAACAAACACGTCGCTATCGCTTCTTTCTCGCGATTAATCGGTTAATATGGCGTCTGTGGATTCGATTACCGGAAATTACTCATCAGTACTTAATAGATCATAATATTTCTTATTTTCTGTAAGTTCTTGTAGGAATGTTGGTACATTCGAGCCTTCAGATCTGTGTTTAGAACGGTATATTTATAAATCTGTGATTGGATGGAAAATAATAAATAAGACATTTAATATCCAGCCACAAAAATGTTTTCAAGGGACAGATATAATGATATCCCATTTTCTGATTAGAGAAGAACCATTTGCACTATGCAATTATATGATGAAACCATTCCCTAGAAATTCGGAAAAATAAGGAAGGGGAAACAATTTATTATTACGGGCTGTGCAGAGGTCGCTGAATAATGGAAAACACTTATGGGCTTATAAGTAAAGTATTTGGAGTGTTTTAAATATCTAAAACTGTAGTTCTAAATGTAGTTGATTGTCGGATATTAACTACTTTCTTACATAATCTTCTTCGTGATGGCAACCAGGATGTCCTATAAGTGTTGTAAGGGGTGTCCTGTGTTGTAATGGGATGTTTAGTTACAATAATTATTAGTTGCTCCTCCTCAGAGGTTGAAAAACTCATTTTAAAACCAGGTATGGAATAACAAACAACTTTGAAATATGTGTAGACATATCGGATGCAAAAGCTGTTGATGTGTAGAACATTCTGAATATGTAACATGTTTTAGAAGTCGTTGTACAGGAGAAATCTCGTGTGATCTCTCAAGGGCAAGTGCACGGTTGCGTACTATATTCTCAAGGGCAGTATAGTCCGCACTATACTGTCACCGCCGATCTGTCGCGACAGTCTACCGTCTGGGGTCACCATTGGAACCATTCCTTTAACCACGATTAAAGAAGGAATGTATAATCTTCTTATAGAAGGCGTAAGGAGATCATGATATCACATATGCAGGATCGTATCCGAATCAAGGAGGCATTGTTTACTCGTGACACTTCCTTGTAGCAAAAAAGGGGAGGATAAGGAGATGACGTAATGATGTCCAGGCATGGGCAGATCCTGGCCTAAAGTGGACCGTTTTAAACCGAGGTGGAGGAATGGTCGAACCATGAATCGGAAATCCTATGAAATACTACAATTGCGTGTAGAAAACGAGTAAATGAACAGAATTATTATGAGCAAATCAGATGTACTCTCTACTAATTCCAAATGAATATTATATGAAAGAAATTTTGTATTATAGGTTTATATAATTAGCACATTCCAAGGCATTTGGTTAATTTGGTAAATGAATGTACGAAACAAACGACCAGTAAAATAAGCGACAACCACGGAATGTTCGAAATAAGAAGTCACATCACCACTACCGCCGACTTGGTCATTGAACCAAGCAATACTGAACCAGGGATGCACGAAATAAGCCACCAAACTACATTTCCACTACCCATTACAGTTAAACGTGGAAGGAAAACGAATACACTGAAGTATAAAAAAATGGATACCGTTATTGAAAAAACAATGAAGAAAATGGCTTGTCTCTGTACTCTCTCCTACTTTCATAACCTGGATTCAGTTTACAATTATAAAAAAGAAAAACATAATAAATATAGAAATAAATATAAACTTATGTAAATAAATTTTAAAAATATTATAAAACACTATAAAACGTTACAAAAAATTATGAAACAAATATAAAATCATCATTGACGAAGCTTTCTTAAGACTGATTTTAAACACTCCTAAATGGTAGAATTTATTGAAATCAGAAACAATATACAAAAATCTAACAGTTTTAACTTTCTTATTAAAAGTGTGGAATACCCAGGCCAGGTATAATTCTGTGATCGCTTATTTCACTAAAGATTAAGAGCCAAGGTGCACGTAGAAAATCCGTAATATCCGCTTATTTTGTTGGTCTCTTTTGTTGCGACACCGACTAAAATAAGACCATGAGTTGATAATATGTTTGAACACTGACTAATTCCGGCAAATTCATTTAGGATGTACCAGAAGCCCTTTTAAAACTGATTATATTAGGTAACAAACTTATTCAAATTTCATAACACATATAGGCCTACTGTATAATTAATAAAATAAATGTAATATACAATGCCTATACCAGGCGCGTATCCAGTGACTTGCTTTGGGGGGGGGGGGCGATCGATGCATTATATATATATATATATATATATATATATATATATATATATATATATATATATATAATATGTGTGTGTGTGTGCGCGCGCACGCGTACGTGTATGTAAAAACATAGAACAGAAAAAGTTCTTTCTACGCTTGCGTTAGAAATCGGGAACGTGATAAAGATTCGTAGCAAATTAGACTTTTTAATAAATAATTATTCCAGTTTCGATAACACTTATAGCTAGAGAATATTATTAATTTCATAATAAGCTATTATTATAAAAATGGTTTATTAATTAATTTAAGTAGTTATTCTTCAAACACGAACAATTCCGGAGTCAACTGCGAATATTACGCTTGCAAAATTACGTATTTAAAATCATATGTTCGAGACTAAGCTTCACTAGCGCTATCTGTTGTTAAAACGTTTAGACGTTTACGAGGGTATGCCGAGGAAACGCGTCACATTTTCAAATTAAAAATTAAAATGTTTTATTTACAATAAAAGACGAATTAACTTAAGTAAAAGTCTAATTTAATAGAAAGTCCTAATTTAATAATATATTGTCGATTTTTAACCCAAAGGTTTTGAGGGTTGGGGGGCGGCGATCGTACTCTCCCTTGGATACGCGCCTGCTATGCTAAGCTTTGTTTTTGTCACACAGACTAATTACAATTAAATTCTCACATTTCAGGTGAACATCCAGCGGCAATGCAACACGGCGAAGTGGGAGCGGCGAGCTACCTGGCGGCGAAAATCTGGACTACACTCTTACTTGCACTGTTTGTCACGTTCAGATGACTGCCAGTGAATTAATTAAAGACACTCTCAAATTATCTGTGAAAATAATGGTTGTAAATTTTGTACAAATTTTGAAAAGTAAACAAATATGTTGAATAATTTCTTCCGTTAATAATATTTCCAAAAGTGAAGTGACAGAATGTGAGTTATATCATAGTCTATAGTATACAGTATATATTTATGTTGATTATAATAAAGCTAATGGTTAGTTGTTTTATAATAAAAGATATAGGAAAAGTTGTATGAAGAAGTAATAAATAAAAAAAATGATACAAATTTTACCTTCGTTTTCTTTATAGAAACAAGCCTTAGGCAGATAAACTGTGGACATCAATCTATTTTTAAACATATAGCAACAGTGCGTGTTCAATAGAAACAATTTATTCATTTTTGACGAATAAGAACGCGTTATTTCAACATCTTAGTATGATTTTGATTTTTTATTTCAGCCCAACAAGACTTTTAATTTTGTTTTCTTTTCACATTACTCTCGTTTTTTTCTGGAAATCCAATCTTGTTGTGATATTTTCTCGCAAATCAGCCTATTGTTACAGTGATTCCAATACATTCTATTAGTTGATCGAAGCTTAAACCATCTCGGTAAGCAATGAATATTTTTAATCATCGATTTATCGAACAGAGGCGTACAAACATAAGAAATGATTACGCTGCTTTAGTGTTAAAGCTTAGCTTTACGAGATACAGATCAATTGTTGAAGACAGATTGTGTTTAAAGTGATTGTTACTAAACACAATGTTTGCTTCTCCACCAGCAATGATTGCTTAGACATATAAATATTTAAGCGAATATTGAATGAAAAGGATGGGAAGTGTGATTATTTAATTTAAAGTGTGTTTTGATGTTCGAAGCTTGATTTGTTTATAAGTGTAAAGTTGTGTTATTTAACTCACAGGTTTTCTCACAACATTCAACCTTTGTTGCTGCACAAAATGCCACCTCTGATGCTGCGCAACATTCAGTCTTTGTTGCTGCACAACATGCAACCTCTGATGCTGCACAACATGCAACATCTGATGCTGCACAACATGCAACCTCTGATTCTGCACAACATTCAACCTCTGATACTGCACAACATTCAGTCTTTGTTGCTGCACAACATGCAACCTCTGATGCTGCACAACATGCAACATCTGATGCTGGACAACATGCAACCTCTGATTCTGCACAACATTCAACCTCTGATGCTGCGCAACATTCAGTCTTTGTTGCTGCACAACATGCAACCTCTGATGCTGCACAACATGCAACATCTGATGCTGCACAACATGCAACCTCTGATTCTGCACAACATTCAACCTCTGATACTGCACAACATTCAGTCTTTGTTGCTGCACAACATGCAACCTCTGATGCTGCACAACATGCAACATCTGATGCTGCACAACATGCAACCTCTGATTCTGCACAACATTCAACCTCTGATGCTGCGCAACATTCAGTCTTTGTTGCTGCACAACATGCAACCTCTGATGCTGCACAACATGCAACATCTGATGCTGCACAACATGCAACCTCTGATGCTGCACAACATGCAACATCTGATGGTGTACAACATGCAGCCTCTGATGCTACGCAACATTCAGTCTTTGTTGCTGTACAACATGCAACCTCTGATTCTGCACAACATTCAACCTCTGATACTGCACAACATTCAGTCTTTGTTGCTGCACAACATGCAACCTCTGATGCTGCACAACATGCAACATCTGATGCTGCACAACATGCAACCTCTGATTCTGCACAACATTCAACCTCTGATGC
Source organism: Prosapia bicincta (assembly GCA_036971475.1). NCBI lineage: Eukaryota > Metazoa > Arthropoda > Insecta > Hemiptera > Cercopidae > Prosapia > Prosapia bicincta. The sequence continues at coordinate 16,940,794 of JBAIZL010000002.1, read as the reverse complement.
TGCGCAACATTCAGTCTTTGTTGCTGCACAACATGCAACCTCTGATGCTGCACAACATGCAACATCTGATGCTGCACAACATGCAACCTCTGATGCTGCACAACATGCAACATCTGATGGTGTACAACATGCAGCCTCTGATGCTACGCAACATTCAGTCTTTGTTGCTGTACAACATGCAACCTCTGATTCTGCACAACATTCAACCTCTGATGCTGCACAACATTCAGCTTCTGGACTATAATCATTTCATTTTCGTCTTCATCATCAAAGCTACCACTATAGTTCATTATACGAGTATCATCCTTAATACCATCATTGTCGTTGACTTCATTACTAATTACAGTAACCATCGTTGTTGCGATCATCAACGGCAATTTCGTTACATCTCCATAAAAATCACTGCATTTGAGAGAGAGCTGAAACACGCAATGATGCATTATTGATCGTTTGTGTTCAAGAATCCATTTGTTAGTTACTGGAAATTACAACAGAAGTTAATGTCGATAGAAGATACTTTGCATCGAGTTTTGTGTCTAACTACTTTGCTAACTAGAATCTCACAGGTTTATTATGCAAAGTTTTAATTCTTGCTTCCAATGGAAGAAAATAAGTATTAGTAAAAGTCAGATACATAAATTATGAAAATACGTAAAGTTTTCTTTATTGTTTAATCGGCTTTAACGTTTTTTTAAACCCTTTGTTCTTGTACTGGAATCAGCTGTCTGTGATCAGTTCAAAGTTTCCAAATTATTGTTTAGAAGTTTACTAATAAAGGCAAGAAATTTTGCTACAGTAATCCAAGCACTGAGTAATTAAAGATAAATGACAAAGTCAAGCGTTGTGACGCGTTGCGTTGAAGAATGCTTTTAGTTAGATAACAGCTGGAGTTTTATAATTCTTTTTTAAATTAGGCGTTTTATTGTTGAAAATTTCCAATTTTCGATGAGAAACTTTATACCACATTTCGATTTTTTCAGAGCTCAATATCTAGATTTCTGAACCTAAACATAAACAATCGTCTAAGAGCACAGTATTGTTGAACAAGCCAGCGTTTGGTTATGGTGTAGCTTTCTCCTTCTCCAAGAGGTAACACTTGTTGCTCTTTAAAAGCCTAAACAGCCGCCTTAGACTTTCATAATTTCAGGTGGATGGGCCAAATATATTTTGATTATCTCTCATAGTCCCCGTGTTTCGTCGTATTATTCTCTCGGGAAAATTTCGTCCACTTTCATGGTACAGATTTGTAACTATTGTCAGGACTTACATTATCGTGTTGTAACACCTGAAGAAACCACTAGGAAGAACTTTCACCGCCTGTAAAATCTACATTTAGAATAATTATTTATATATTACACTGTCCATGCAGGACCTTTATTCAGTAAATACGAGACGTGGAAATATGTCTGCGGAAATAGTTTTGTAAATATTAAATTTTACCATTAATATTGCTTTTGATGCACATACCTTGTGAAAGCTAAGTTTTCTACGGAGACTAAACATTTTATAGCACAAGCAATACTATGAAGTAGGATACGGCAGAATATTTGGATGTGGGAGTATTTAATACAAACAGATGTGAGGTAAGGGAAATATTTGCCTGTGTTGGGCCGAGGATAAAAATGAGCTATCATCGTTTGTGAATAGATCACAGTAGGTAAGATCACGGTAAAAATCAATCTGTTACAGTTTATGAGAATAGGGTATGATTGCTTACGATTGCAGGGCTACAATTGCAAAACTTACTATCGAATATACGTACATCGGGGCTACTAAGAGGTGATTGTACAGTGAGCTCCTTCCTCTGATACGTTGAAAAGATAAGTTGATTTCATATAGGATTTATGAATGTTATTTAGAATTATGTGGTGTACTTGAATCAAAGCTTGCGTGGTCAGTATCGCTTCTCTGGAATAGAACTACTTTTGACCGACGAACAGTGAAGTATCTAGTGTATTGTTTTATTCAATCCAATCAGCATCTTCTAGTTATAGATCAGTGATAGCATTTTCTCAAGTTTTCTATACAAGAAGTTTTTAATCCTAACTCTTTCAGTTTTTATCTTAATCCCAACTGCATTTGTCTGTATAAAAAATCCTAACTCTATTCCTAACTCTATTACCTGATCTTAATTCTAAGTCCAATTGTTTGTACCTTCATCTTACCATCCTCAGTATCATAGAGTGGAAGTCCTCCCCTCTCTATCTTAATTCTAACACACTTTCTCGTTTTTAAACCTTACTTTTTCAGTTTCTACCTTAATCCCAACTCCATCTGTCTCTATAAAAATCTTAAACCTATTCCAGTCTTAACTCTATTACCTTAACTTTATCCTACGTCTATTTGTGTGTATCTTCATCTTACCATTCTCAGTATCCTGAAGTGGAACTCTAACCCTCTATCTAAATCTTAACACACACTCTAGTTTTTAAACCTTACTCTTTCAGTTTCTACCTCAATATCAAACTCCATCTGTCTCTGTAAAAAATCCCAACTCTATTCCAATCTTAACTTTATTACTTTATCTTAATCTTAAGTCTATTTGTTTGTATCTTCATCTTACCATTCCAGTATTCTACAATGGAACTTTATCTCAATCCTAATTATATCTGTTTCTATCTTCATGTTACTATATTTATTAAATAAAACGGATAAATTATATTTAAAAGGAGTATTTTATTCATGACAATAGTCTCAATATACTCTTAGTTTTGAAACTAAAATAATACAAATAATAGTAAATAATCTTTAGTATACAAAATTAAATGGAAATTAAATAGTGCAACACTATAAACAAGTTACTGTTGGGTGTTTCGTCTCCTTGAAAGGAACAGTTGAAACAAGAATAAACAAGAACTCACTTTAGATCAGATTGAGATGAGTTGATGTTTTCGAATACATAGCTACGAAAAACCAACATAGGTTTAGGAATTAGATAGTGAAAATTATAAAATTAAGGATGAAAAAATTAAGAAACAAGTAGAAGAAGGGAAGAAAGTAAACAGAAAGTACTGGGAAGGAGAAAGCTCAAATATATTTAAGAATGTGAAAAAATAGAGAAACAATTAGAGGATTAGAAGGAACTAAACAGAAGACATTAAGAAAGCAAAAGATGAGAAACAAAGAGAGGATCGAAAGATACTTTTAAGAAGAAAAGTGGGAAAAAGATGAAAATTGTAAAGACGGAACAAATAAAGATTATTCCTTAAAACATATTATCTGGTTGTAAGAGAACAAGAGAAAAAACTGAAACTCTCTGGAAGAAGAGAAAAACGATTAGTGGTAAAACAAAGTTATAACGGAAGATGGAAAATTTTGAGAAGTAAAAAATATACATCAAGAATAAAAGAAAATTAAGAGGAAAAACTAACTAGTCTGAAAAAAGAAGCAATTAATAAACCAAAGAATGAACTTTTAAATCTGTTGGAAAAAAGCAATAAAAGGAGAAAGAAATATCTGGATGGAGATGAAGAAGTAATTAAAATGCGAACGAATGAATAATGCCTTTAAAAAATGGGAACAGAAGATAAGATAGTTCCGTTTTCTTGAAAATGCGGGAATAAAATGAAACTTTAACTGTAACATTTTAGGTATAAAACTTATCATTGTTATTATTACTTTAAATAATACTTTCCATCATCGGTAAATTACATTTCTCTCTTGTCTCAACAACGAACGGCGTGTAATTTTAAAATCCACGCAAAGTTACGCCAGTATTTTCCTTTTAAAGTTTAGCTGGGAAGTGCAATCTATTAGGAGTTTCTGTATAGCTTGTAATCACTCTAAGTTTGCCTTTATAGAAATCTAAATTTCAAAGTTTCAAAATTAATGTTCAAAAGTTTACTAATAAAGGCAAGAACTTTGCAACAATAATCCAAGCATTGAGTAATTAAAGATAGATGGCGAACTCTGAGTTTCACTTCAACAATACTTTCTAATAGGACGACCAGAACGGAGCTATAATCAGACATGATAATATGGTACGGAGTCAGATATTACTTTATGTAATGCAGTATTATAATTCAGGATAATGTGGCAAAATGATGGTTGTTTCATTTATCTTCTTCATAAAACTGACGACAGTGATTCTTAGTGGTGATTCGGAGGAGCAGTCCTTTTTTTTTTAAATGAAAACTTTTATAGCGATGCCTACAAAGACTTATTGGATGGAAATTAACATACAATTTCGCGTCAGTATAACTTTCTTCAGACTACGCTACGATTAGCATCAAATTGAAATAAATTAAATGATAACATATGATTTCATTTAACAGCTGATTTTATGTTTTAGGCTATGTTGTAGGACAGTTGTTTTAAGAAGAAGATTATGTTACATTATTTATTGAACATGGCTGAGGAAAAAGATTTTTACTAAACAGTTCTGATCAGATAATAAATATGTTAATTTATTTAAATTTTGATAAATCTCAAAACAAATTATTCAATGGGCGCTTCTAACATCCAAGGGCCTGTTGCCCCGAACCCTACCATGTATGGAAGCGGTCGCCCGATTCCGCCTACTGACTTGCTACGACTAACTCCAGAATCATCTCTACCGGATCGGTGTAGTGGAAGATTTCACCTGCTCTTTCTCTGTCACAAAGACAAAATGGACGGCAAACACCTACTCTTATCTAGGTATCTCCGCTAACCAGAATGTGCCATGAACGGGTGTTGGTTAAACTAAACCAAGTAACCTATAAAGCCTGTTGTGCTATAAAAAAGTCCTTCCCTTTCACAGTGTAATGTGAGGGAGTAAAATATGAAACCTCCTGTACTTCACTAAAAAATTTCATTTAATTAATCCTTTTAAAAGACTTTTTTAGTAAAGGTTTGATACTTTTCCTCCTCACAATACATATTTGACTATTAAAGGTACTTTACTTTACTTTACTTTATCCAATGCCCGCCCTTGGCTGTTGAACCATTCGGCGTCGAGCCTCCCAGTAACGACCGGTTCTGGACAGCTGGTCGTCCAGTTCAGGACAGGTTGAAATGTGGTCCCCATTCATGACACCATTGAGACAGAGCGGACACGTATCGGACTCTGCTAGGACAAAACGGTAGAGGTGGGCCTGGAGATAGTCGTGTCCTGTCAGAAGTCGAAAGTCAGCCACGGCAGTTGCTCTATCGCTTGTGGGCACCAAAGGACCGCGACTGCTAAGTGATGCCCACTGTTTCCCCCTGCTGGCTTCCTCATGATCTTTTTTAATTGAGCGTTTAAGGATTGCATCAATAAGGTGTTTGGCAGAGGTGAGGCTGGTTTCTGCATATGGTTGTTGCATCTGCGTTCCATTTTTTGCAAGGTCGTCTGCTCTTTCGTTACCTGTGATGCCAACGTGACTTGGGATCCACTGAAGGCTAATTGACCATTCATTTTGCAAAAGATGTGAGATTGCTTCTCGGCAGTGGAATATGTTCGAACAGTCTGTTGAAGAGTTGTCGGCTATTGCAATTATGGCGGCTTGGGAGTCTATAAAGAAAACAGCTCGTTGGTGGTTCGTTGCTGGGTGATGCGCAGCAAGAGCCTCTGCGGCCAGTCGCACTGCCGTTACTTCCCCATCAAAATTACTTGTGTTTGCCCCAACGCCCTGGCTGATTTCAAATAGCTTGGAGAAAGCTCCAGCCCCAGCTCCAGTAGGATTGAGTTTAGATCCATCAGTGTAGATGTGCAGCCAGTCTGGTTCAGGATATAAAGTGTGGATTGTCTCAAGGGCAGAAATCTTTAGTTCTTCTGGGAGTGCAAGATGCTTGGGGGTTTTAAAGTTTAGTAATGACAAACTTTTGAGAGGCATGACAATAGTCGGCTTGTTGAAAGTTTTGAGCGGGGTTGGGTTTGATTCACCGATGCTATACCTTCTTCTAAGTTCTTCAGCGTGTTGTAGTGGGCTTAGCTGGGTTTTTAGTCTCTGTGCAGCCTTTCTATAGTTAGTCCAGTATCGGTGATTTACTCTTCTTGAGCGTTCCCAAAATTTAAGCGTTAGTTTTTCGCGCCTTTTTTGCAATGATTCTATGCAGGTTTGCATTTCCATCGCACAAATGGGCGTTGAGAAAGCTGCGCCGGTGATGATTCTGAGGGCACTGTTCTGTATTTTATCTAACTTTCGCAGATTCGGTTGACTGGCCAGTGACGTAACTTCTGAAGCGTATTCCATGGAGGGTCTGACATAGGTCTTATAAGCAGTGGCAAGAACGTCCTGCGTGCAACCCCACTTTGTACCAGTTAGTCTTTTTAACAAATTTGTTCGCTTGCTAGCGCGCTCAGCAACCTCTTGTATGTAATTTTTCCATGAGAGTCTAGTGTTCAGATTAACACCTAAGTATTTGGACAATTTAGACTCTGGTAGGCAACTCTTTTTATATTTGAGCCCAATGTTTTCCAATACTAGGTTCATAGTTCCTTCAAGGTGGTCAGTCTTGTTAGTAGTATTCCACACAATGACGTCATCAGCATACAGCAGGTATGATGTGCCAGGTGTCTTTTCGATGGCGGCGGTGAAGTCATTAATCATTGTGTTGAAGAGAAGACAACTGAGCACGGCTCCCTGAGGTAAACCTTGTTTTTGGACTTTAAAATTGGAGACAGCACTCATGAACCTCGTCCTTATCAGGCGCTGGGTTAGGAAATTTTTTATCCACTTCATCATATTGTTTACCACCCCCAGTTTCGCTAGTTTTGATAGTAGCAATTGCTTCCACACTTTATCATATGCAGCTTTAAAATCAATTAGTACGGCCAGGGTGGACTGCCTTCTGTGGAAACCATCCTTCACAGCTTGAGTGAACTTCACCAGTTGGTCAACAGTAGAGCGGTTTTGGCGAAAACCTGCTTGGGCTTCGCCTATTGCTCCTTTCATTTCTAAGAAGTTTCTCAGTCTTAGCTCAATCATCTTTTCAGCCACCTTTGAGCAGACAATGGTCAGCGATATCGGCCGGAAGCTCTCGAGGTAGTTACGGAGTTTGCCTTTCTTACGGATGGAGATAATTTCAGCTCTTTTCCATTGGTGGGGGACCCATTTCATCCATGTCAAGTTTATGAGCTTGAGGAGGCACTGCTTTGCTGTTACACCAAGGTGTTTTATAAATTCGGGAAATATTCGGGAATATTAGTGTGCGAATGGCTGCTTCCAGTTCATGCGTTAGGAAAGGGTTGACCATTTCAGGTGTCGGCTCGGCTTTGAGAGGGCCCACTGATTGATGTTTGATGTATTTACGGTCATTGGCTCTTATGTCAAGGGTGCTGACAGCAGCATAGTGCTTGCAGAGTGCTTGTGCAACGTCTTTTGGGCTGGTGAGCGTCCTTCCATTGAAAATGATTGGTTCCCATGTGAAGTTACGTTTGTCGTTATTGAGGCTTGAAATAAAATTGTGAGCTTTCGAGCCGTCCTTTCTAAAATCTAGTTTGGCAACAAAATTACGGTATGTGCTTCTTTTCGATTGGATGATCTCCCTCCTGAGTTGGGCTTGTTTTTTTCTGAGTTGGATACAGTCTTCGAGGTTGTTGGTAGTCTCTGCCTTTTTCCTGGCTTTATTACGTTCCCTTTGTAGTTTTGTCAGATTTTCATTCCAAAAAGGCTTATATTTATTGACGTACCCTCTGGGTATGCATTTTTTGGCGATCTCTAAAATGTTCTTCTCAAAAGCCGCTACGGACTGGTCAGGGTTGTCATTTATGATGCTAGGAGTGAGAAGCTGATTTGATGTTTGTTCAAAAGCTGTCCAGTCTGCCCTTTTGAAATTCCAGCGTGGAAGACGTAGTTTTTGGGCATTATTATTTTTTGGTCGCACCTGTAAGAACAAGGCTCTATGACCACATCCCTCAACAGCATCCCTCAGTTTCAGGTCAGATCTGCTTATCAGGTTTGCATGTAAAAGGCACATGTCAGGTGTACTGGTGCTTCCACCAAATGATAGAAAGGTGGGTTCTGATTGTAGATAGATCAGTTGTGTTTTGTCAATAAAATTCTCCATAGCGTGGCCAGGTGCATTGCGGTCAGAGTAGTTCCATCGGAGGGAGTGCGCATTGAAGTCCCCTAGTATAATGGAGTTGCGGTGTCGGGATGACATTTCTATGAGACTTGTATTTAAGTTGTAAGTTGGTGGGTTATAAACACCAATGATTTTGTAGTAGTGTCCGTTTATCCAGACTTCTATAAGTACGGCTTCATGTTTGTCGGTTTCGCACATCTTGTGAAGCACCTCAAATTTGCATGCTGCGTTGTTATTTACACCGACAACAATCCCCGAGGCCACTTGTCTAGACCTAGGTAAAATAAAATTGGTAAAATTCATAGTGTGAAAAAAATCTGGAGAGTCTGTTGAGGCTCCAGCTTCAACTACAATGAAAACATCTGCGTTCAGTTTATGAATGAGAGTCTTGAACTCTGTGAACTTTGTGTTATTAAGGCCACCGGCGTTCCAGAATAGTACGCGGAGCCCGTCGTTCAAGCCCTGAGAAGGGCTGGCTTTGCGATGGCTGCTTGATACTATCGATTTGGTCATCTCTAGAAGGATTTGGCAGAGATTCGTCGTAGCAGATTTAGCGTTACCCAGGGTGCACCACGTGGAGGCCTGCTACATTTACACCCCTATTAAAGGTAATGCCTATGTTATTTATAACACAACAGGCTTGATAAGGGCAACGAAGTAGTTGCAGAAACGCTGTGGATTTATAATAAATATTTGTTGATTAAATAATCAACCTCATTCTCATTCATACCGGAAAACAATTTTCATCGAAATTCCTGATTAAAATATATATATATATATATATATATATATATATATATATATATATATATATATATATATATACTACATTTGGAGTGTGATCTAACAAAAAATTATAATAATGTGAATTGAAATAAAATATAAATAATATTAAAGTTTAGAAGAAGAGTTCATTTAGAGGATACAAATAAAATGTCGTAAACATGAAATACAGTAAAGTTTAATTTAAAGAAATTTGTTTAGCTACAACTCTAAACAGAAAACTTAGTGAAAAGCACACAATAGAGAAGATGATGTCACCCACATCTCTTGTCAGAATAGAATTTGTTTTAAATTGACAAACCTCTACTCAAGTAAGGCTAGGGAGTTGTGTCCATTGTTGCTCAAGGGTTCTCATTGTTACGCCCCAGTTCCTGAAACAACCCTTTACGTAGTACAAACCCACCTTTGTTACGTTAGTTGATAACTCAGTCCCAATTATGTCCGGAAGGTAGAATAATTCCCAGGTAGATTTGAATTTACACGTTTAATAATGTGTATTACAAATAAGATTCCATTAGAATTTCTATTATAACGAGCATTAGGTTGCGGTTAAACGGATGTTTATTTTAGAGCCCAGGCACGCGGGACATGAAACGTTCAAAGGAATATGTAGATTTTTATTTAGAAAGTCTTAAATGGAAGCGATTCTTCCTGGATAAGTATCTGAGAGAGTCTTTACAGACTTTATTTAGAAGTCTATAAAATTGGATCAATATATTATTCAAGTTGTTGTAGAGTAAAAACTATTTATTTAATTAAAAAAAAATCTTTTGCTTTTTTCTCTGTTAGGTAAATGAGGAGAACAAAACAGGTAATAGAGGAAAGAGTGGTGCAGAAACCAGTCAGATATGCTGACATCTAATATGTTTTTAACTAATATGTTTACAAAAGTGATAATTGTTTGCCTTTGTAACAGGAGTTCCCTTTATGCAAGTAGCTCGCCTCTGTTCCAAGAGTACGCTTTTTGTTTCATGAGTTCGAATTTGTACTAGGATTTTTCGATTACTACTACTTTGCTTTCGATTTTTTAACAGAAGCCAATATTTTTCTTGATTTAGCTTTTGTTTCAGATGCCTTTCTTCATCAAAAGTTAACCATCGAAGTACGCCTACGTAATATGATCTCGCATTTGTCTCAAAAGCTCATCTATATCCTGAAGCAAGCCTTTGTCTCGTGAACTCGCCTTTATACCAGGAGCTCAAAGTTTTCGACGAGGATAGCCTTTGTCTCAGGAACTCGATTTTGTGTGACGAACTTGACTTTATACCAAGAGCTTAACTTTTCTCGTGAGTTAGCCTTTGATCCAGGAACTTCCTTTTGTGCAAGGATTTCGCCTTTATACCAAGAGCTCAACTTTTCCCGTGAGATAGCCTTTGATCCAGGAACTTCCTTTTGTGCAAGGATTTCGCCTTTATACCAAAAGCTTAACTTTTCTCGTGAGGTAGCCTTTGTTCCAGGAACTCTCTTTTGTGCAAGGAACTCGCATTTATACCAAGAGCTCAACTTTTCCCGGGGGATAGCCTTTGTTCCAGGAACTCCCTTTTTTGCAAAGAACTCGCCTTTATACCAAGAGTGCAACTTTTCCCGGGAGATAGCTTTTGTTTCAGGAACTCGTTATTTTGCAAAGAACTCGCCTTTATACCAAGAGCTTAACTTTTCCCGGGAAATAGCCTTTGTTCCAGGAACTCTTGCAAAGAACTCGCCTTTAAACCAAGAGCTTAACTTTTCTCGTGAGTTAGCCTTTGATCCAGGAACTCCCTTTTTTGCAAAGAACTCGCCTTTATACCAAGAGCTTAACTTTTCCCGTGACATAGCCTTTGATCCAGGAACTTCCTTTTGTGCAAGGATTTCGCCTTTATACCAAGAGCTTAACTTTTCCCGGAAGATAGCCTTTGTTCCAGGAACTTCCTTTTTTGCAAAGAACTTGCTTTTATACCAAGAGCTTAACTTTTCCCGTGAGATTGCCTTTGATCCAGGAACTTCCTTTTGTGCAAGGAAGTTGCATTTTTTACAAAGAGCTCAGCTTTTTCCCTGAGATAGCTTTTGTTCTACAAAATAGCTTTAGTGCAAAAAGCACGCTTTTATACTTGGAGCTCACCTTTTTGCATGAGATAGCGTTCAGGAGACAGGCAGAAGAACAGAAGACTTTTAAAGAAAAACATATTTACTTTTTGTTTCTAGTATAAACAAGTGTTAGAAAGTCTCGCCATTAAGCTCCCAAATTAGAGCGTTCCTCAACTGGAGGGTAGATATACTCTCTAACACTAATTTTTCCATATAATAATGTTACTTAAATGTTAATGTTATGTCGAGAATATCAAAGCCTTTCTATTTAACATATCATTTAAATTTGTATTTCCCATAAAGGTACAACTCTGTAGTAATGTGTTGTTTTTACGTAGTCACACTTTGTGATCCAAAGGTACACGTTGTAACCCAGAAGAATATTTCAAAGCGATTTACAATTCTAAATTTTTTCAGTAACAACACATTTGAATATTTCTGCTCAAAGATTATTATAAAGCGGAATTTCATCTGTGTCTCGTTAAAAATATCACCGTGAGTGTATTCTGTGAACTGTGACTAATGGGAATACATTTTTAATCAGACCCTCTGGGTCAAGGATTGTCAGTTGTTTTAATCCGCCTGCTTACCTACTCCCAACAGCGTACACATGATGGAAAAAACAAATAACCACGGATGAAAAACTAAAAATTCTTGGGGTGTGTTGTGCGTACATGCCTATGAAAATCAGACACGGAAGAAATAATTGCGTTTTTTTTTTTAAATTCCAGACGCAACCTGCTTCTCTCGTCATTAAAACTACTTTCACTATGCTACTCCTCGGTATTACGACAAAAACATTTCCGAAAAATATCATGAACGAGTCTAATCTCTATAAAATACAAAGGAGAAAGAATGAACTAGAATGAATATTGTTAATAATATATAACTTTTAATAATAAGTAATAACAATAGTTATAAACGTACAAACTAATATTATTAAATTGCAACAATAAAAAAAAGTGAATACAAATGTCTGTTATATCAAGCAGTATTTAAATATATCCCACACGTCTTGGGTATAAAAAACATATATTAATATGTGTTTGGATGTGTATAGTCTTCAGGGGCAAGGGGAAAATAATCAAAACTTGCGACGGTGTTATGAAAATTTGAAAAAATAGAAAATACTCTACTTTACAACAAGCACCAACACACACACACACACACACACACACACACACACACACACACACACACACACACACACAAACACACACATACACATACTCACACACACATACACACACACACACTCACACACACACACACACACACACACACACACACACACACACACACACACACACACACACACACACATACACACACACACACACACACACACACACTCAAACACACACACACACACACACAAACACACACACACATACACACAAACACACAACAAATACACACACATACACACACGCACACACACACACACACACACACAGACACACACACACACACACACACAAACACACACACACTCACACAGACACACAGACACACACACACACACACACACACACACACACACACACACACACACACACACACACACCTACAAACAGACAAACCACGTATCGGAGAACGGGGTTACTGAGCTGCAAGATTACTGACTGAAGTTTTCCCCTAAAATTAACTAATTTTTTTAATCTTAGCAAATTTAGGTTGAATGTCAAAAGTGAATAGAGGGCTGGGCTATTAACCTAAAGGTTTGAATTCGAATCCCGGCGGTGCAAAGAACGTCTGTGTGCTTTTGAAATTTTCGCGTCGCCCCAGTTAGTGAAAATTAGTATATATAGCCAAAATTACAGTTATAATGGGAGCGTTTCGCCGTTCCAAGAACTTATTTGCATTCAGTATGGCCCAAGAAAGGCATATCTACACCTACTCTCCTAAACTATGTTAATAAAATAAACGGAAGCCATTATTACTATTGCAAGTAATTTGGTTAATTGAAAATTGTTTTACACCTTGTTCTGCGTATCATAGTAACCCTATATAGTCACTATTATAGATATAAATCTGATTTTATATTAAACAGAACATACGTTCTAGTAACAAGGTCGAGTCAGGTTAAGGATATTACTTCTGATTTCTTTCTCGCAATATCATCCTAACGCGTTCTAGGCCAAAGAGTTCTGAAGGTGTTGCGGAAAGATTTTTATATTTATTCAGAATGTATTCCAATGCAAAGTAGTTTTATGTTGAAGCGGAAATTAATAACTTCAACATTTTCACCTAAACGTTAGGTAATGGATATAAAATAGATGTAATGAAGTAAGTGTAATGTAGAAACCGAGAGCGCAATATAGATGAGTTGTGTAGTCAAGCAATATATCAATCTAAACCTAAATATTCATAGAATAGATAGAGCCACAGGTGCCATAAAGAATATTTAGTATGTGACAATTTTCGTTCATCCCTTTAAAGTAATATTTATTGGAATCACCTATTCAAGATTAAATTAATGTTATTTTTATGTAGATTCATGTCGCTCGTTTTTATAGCGAAAATAAAAGCCAAATACACAGAAAAATGCCGCACTAAAATCCAACAATATATAATACCCCACAAACGTGTGGATCCGCCCTTATAAAGTAATAAAGACATAAATTCCAAGACACACTGTATCCTGACTGAACGTTATTCAGCGTCGAGGGTGGCTCTTCTCAATGTTGGAGTAATGGAGGTACATTAGGGGTCCTTTTTAATTAAGGGATGAAGGATTATTTAGCTAATGTCTCCAACTCGGAGGTGATTTTCTTTAAAGTACCGTTGCAACGTAACTCACAACTCCGTTTCGGTATTCACTTAGATGAATTTAGAGTTATGTTAATGTTGGTGATTCAAAACTGTATCTAAAAATCTTTTTCAAACTCATGTTGATTTTAAAGTATTACTTTGAAGAATTTAAAAAATGTAAAATGCTTACATCGCTGTCAAAAACGGAAATTACAATGAATAAAACTCAGTTGAATTTAAAAGCACTGATACATATCTCAGGGAAGTTGCCAAAACTTTAAAAAGTAGTAATAAATAATCAAAGTCTTAAACATATGTTTGTGTTTTACCTCTGTGTTTAAATTTGGAAATGTTAAAAAAAATTGTACATAGATGTCTACCTCTCTTATGCATCATATGGTAGAGATATTTCTCTGCCCCTGGGGGACGAGCAGACACCTCTCTCCTCCAGGTAGCGAGTAGACACACAAATACTAAAGGTCAGGTATATATCTCTATCCACTCGAAATAGCATGTAAACACCTCTTGTAAGTGGATTTAACAGGTAGACAGACAGCTAATTACGACCCCTACTTCAAGTATGCTACCATGATCACGTATTGCCGTAATATCTATCCTACCTTATGTTTCTACTTTACTCTATATCTTGTTATTCTGAAATCTGGTTGCTGTTCATGACAAGCTGGTTGTTAATTACTTATAACACTTTTTCTATTACTTGCGACCAGACATTTTGTTACCTAAAGGTTGTTAAATTGTTAACTTACACTTGGAGGAGACGTTTTCGTTTTACGACTTCTTCAGTATCCAAGTGGACGAAAACGTTTCCTCCAAGTGTAAGTTAACAATTTAACAACATTTAGTTAACAAAAATTTTGGTCGCAAGTAATATCAAAAGTGTAATAAGTACTCTATTCTTATACTATATTATTTTCTACTATATTCATCATCTTTTCCCATCATTTGTACAAAGAAATAAGAATGAATAAAAACGTAAAAATACTTGTTTACATTTAAAATGTTACAGGAGGGTAACTAAGAAGGGGAAGATTAAATGGTCGGGGTGTTGGAAGTCCAGGTTTACTTTCTAAACGTGGAAAACTAAAGACAAAGCCTTATTAATACCCCTCAAAAAGTTTATAACTAGAAAAGTTAGAGTGGGTTTTTTATAATGGAAGTCGCCCGCCCACATCTTGTTAAAGGTGGAATTTGTTTCTAAATTGACAGCACTTCACTCAGGTAGCGCGCGGTAAGTTACGGAACCGTGCTTTCTTATTCCGGGTCTAGTTACTTGCTGACGTCATAGAAATACAACTGAGACGATTGCTACTGTGAGATGTAAGTTTATACCCTTCGACTTAAAGCCGACCTGAATATGCTTCGTTACTTGATACAACACGACCGACCTAACGAAACCATGTGACCCGTTGAAGTACATCTTCCCTCTAGAACGGTTTATACTACTAATTTACAATAAATTTAAAAATAACTATGATATATTTAGAATTAAGTCCTAATATAAGACAGAGCAGAAGCCAGGGGAACACAGAGGGCACGTGACCCCTCCAAAGCCAATTAATTTTACAGAAAAATATTAACCTATAAAACAAATTTATTCTACTACAGTAATACCAGGAAATAAAACTAATATTGACTATTATTTATAATATTCATAACACAAATAGGATTTTTAGAAATAAAAATGTTCAAAATTTTCCCTAGGCCCCCGGGTTGTGCCCCCTCCAATACATCGTCTTGGTTACATCCCTGACATAATGTATACCCTATAGACAAATAGATACACTTTTAGAATATTATATTATGGAAAAATCGAAATGTCCCCCAAGTATAACGCATAGCATACTTTTGTACTGTAGCACATTGGAAATTATCGTGTTAAATGTGCAGTAAATAAATGGGGGAAAATGTTCTTGAAATGTTTGTTCTCTCCAAATCTGATGAATACACAAATAAAAAAAACTAGTACAAGACTAGACAAAGCGTATAGAAAAAGCGAGAACAGTATTTTCATTGTTCACAAAAGTAGTTTCCTTCAGAAGTTTTCTAAAAGTAGGCTTCTGTATGTTTAAGTGTCGAGATTAAAGTTCTTTTAAGTGACTTAAAAACATCTTTTGGCTCTCGTTGCAAACGTCATAGTATAAAAGGATTTAGGGATTAAATATTACAACAAATTAAAAATTTCGTTCATTCAAGAAAACCTTTGACGTATTTGACGCTAATTATGAATCATCTTTAAACTCAATTTAGTTTTACAAATTAAACCCTACAGGATCAATAAGCTTTCTAAAAAGTACTCCTCAAAACCCCGGGCCAATTAAACAAATCTTAATAACATTCAAAGCTTGGATAAACGGTAAAGTTTTCTACCAAACGAGATGTTAAAGTTTCCAAGAAGACGAACCTCCCCGTTCAATAACACAAACATAGAGTAATCAATGGTAGAAGAACCGCCGGGTTTGGTTTCTCTTATGAAACGTTATGCGCATGCTCTCAGGCATCTCGGTTTCTTATGTAAATTCCTAAAACCGGAGACGTTTCTATGAAATGTCGAAGTGATTTTTAGAGTTTTCCAAGCGAC
This sequence comes from Prosapia bicincta, assembly GCA_036971475.1. Taxonomy (NCBI): domain Eukaryota; kingdom Metazoa; phylum Arthropoda; class Insecta; order Hemiptera; family Cercopidae; genus Prosapia; species Prosapia bicincta. The sequence continues at coordinate 16,924,605 of JBAIZL010000002.1, read as the reverse complement.
ATAGATCTATTATTTCCGTTGCATAAGAGAAACACTTATTGACTGCAATCGCCTGAAATGAACAGTCAATATCGATGACTATTTAAGGATAAAGTGGCCTTCAAATACAATTTTTTAATGACTCTAATTAATAGAGGGTTTATTAGAATCCAGTTACTGTAGTAAGCAATAAAAGAATTTGGATAATAGGAAAACTTTATTAGACATTAAAACATTTACTCAATTCAGGTTTTATTTAATGAATGTAATTTATATCGGTTTTAAAAAGGTGTCATAACTGCGTAATTTCTTTTTAAAAAATTCAGTAAGAAACCCCCCTAACAGGCATTCCTGAGAATACCCTACACAAATATTTCTTTGGCGTTACTAACTCAGTGTAATAAACTGCAAGTCGTAAGTTTACAGTTATATGTTTTTGATAAATGAAGTTTATTTCAAAGGGCGGGAGAACATATTGTACATTTTTAAGGTCAAAATAATATAAAACATCTAACTCGCTTAGACTAAATGTTTTTACATTATTTTACAAGATTTTTCTCCGTAAAAAACATACACAGTGCAGCGGCCAGAATGTCCGATGCAAAGAATCAGGGTAATTGTACAGAATACCAGAATCAAACTTAACCTGGTTAAATAATTGGCTAAATGTATATGTAAAAATTTTAAAGTATTATAATAATAATAATATTAAAACTAGGGTAAATAATAGTAAAATGAAGAAAATTAGAAATAACTTTAGACTTAAAAAACATAAATTATAATCAATAAGAAAAATTATCACTTCAAAGTGGATAGCCTAAATTATGTATACAAAAAAGACGGTAATTGTGTAGTATAACAAACTCGGCCTAGATGCCGGCTATTAAAATAATTGTAATTAAATATAATCAGGAATAAAGAATGTAAATTTATAAGATGTGAGGAAAGTAAATTAGGCCTAGCTAGGGAAAATATTATTTATGTAAAAGTAAAGTTTAAATGTTAAAATGTAATAGCCTAGAAATTAGGTTATACTAGAAGCAGTCATATTTGATTCCGGAAAAATCCGCCTAGGGTATTGATTATAAATCTTGTCACTAGGAAACGAAAGCGCTACAGTCGAACTTTGGATTAGGAATTTTAAAAAGTAAATTAAATTAAATAAGAAGAAATAAAGTCAAATACGTTATTAAATAAAAGGTAAAAATGGAAAGGACACACCAGAATACGGAAACGCCTTTTACAAAAAGTGAAACTAATCTTAGTTCAGAATTTCCGAACAAACAAAGTCAATTGCCATGGCAACGGCTTTCTGATTGGTCAACAGTTGAAAAATGGATACTATGAAGTGGGGCCACAAAAAAGAGACGCTATCCAGAATTAGAATGCATTAGGCTCTCAAGGCGAGCAGACGTGTTTTTGTACCATGCGAACAGGACAAGAAAAAATGTGCTAGAAACAGAGTAAAAAGTGCTACGATGTGATCAGGGGAAGGAAGATATATATGAGCAGGGGCTCATATATACCCAGAACAAAATTTCGACCACCAAAATGCAAAATTAAAGAAAATAAGAAGATTAAACGAAATTATGGAGAGACGCCTACCTACCAAGACCCTTGAAGCTGTAACGGGACCGACAGATGACAAAAGTAATGAAGATAAAAAGATTTCTACAGTACAAGGTTATATAATCAATTTAATTATTCTTTTTAAATAACATTTTACTTCAAATTATATTAACTTAAATTCAAAATTAAATAAGATGGGAATTACCTAAGGGACTGATTAGTCAACTCTATTAGGTTACCCAAATTTAAGTAACAAAGATTCAAAATTGACTTTCCATTCCCATCGCTGTGGGAATGTATGGATTAAGTATAAAGATGTATATCTTATATGGCTTTTTCTAAGTGAATTTCTAATGAATACTTTCTAAAGAAGTTAATTGTTCAAGGCCTAGCCTAAAGGCATTAAATAGTATTATTAAGTGTTTGAAAAAGAATCAGATTTTAAAATATGTTAAATTTAACTGTAACAATCAAAACTATATACAAAATTAATTATGGTAACTTTGATAATTTAAATTATATATAAAATTAATGATAATAAGAAAATTTAAAAACATAGAATGAGATAATAATGTTTAATTAAATGGCAAGTTGTATGAAATTTTGAAAAAGTAATTAGTCAAGAAAATCCTGTTAAATTAAATAAAAACAATAATAATTAATTTGAACCTTGGAACAAATAAATAAAAAGGTATATTTTCCAATTAGCTGTGTTTTCATTCTAAATAGATAAGTTCACTAGGTATCCAGGTATAGTCTTTAAATCGCAAGTGTCTCTCAAAGATTCCACTACCCGAAAATGAGCTTGAACAGGGCTTATCGGAGGCTAATTGGTTTTATCAAAAATTCAGGGGTTGGTTCCTCTGAGAGGTTTATTCCTTGAGGCACATGTCTATGAAATTAGGTTCGTAGTCAATGGATAAACCATTACTTTCTTACTGACTTAGCAATTGATGAAAAGAAAGAAACAAAGTAAGGCAGGGAAAAAAGTCGGTAAGAACAGACAGGCCTCATTCAAACATTATTCATAGGGACTGGCGTACATAGTAAATACTTCTATCGACGAATGTACTTAATAACTAAAGTCTTAGAGTATTTAATCAAACCTAGTTAATGTATGTAATAATAACATGTAGTTAGTAGACAACTTTTATTCGGTTAAATATATCATGTATAAAAATGTTACTTATCGCAATAGGTTCTTAAAACTGTCAGTAGCACCTAAGAAAGGCATCATTAAAAAATTAGAATAATATATAAATCAATACATTGAATTAATTAAAATAATAATCATATTTATCGAAAGATAAATTATTTACATGAATAATATATTCCTTAACTGATAAAAAAACTTTTAATAACATTTTATCTTATTATTGTATAATAAATAAAGTAACGTAACCTACGTGTTAAAACAGCTGTTCTACAACATTTATTTAAACATAAAATCAGCTGTTGTGTGAAATCATGGTATTAATTAATTTAGCCTAAGATATAAAGAGTGTGTTGTGACAAGGCAAGCCGAAGATGCTATTCCGTGCAGGGCATATAAAGTCAGACCTGCTATAAGAAATTGTCATTTCAATTATTATCTTGTTATCACTGTATTGAATTAAGTGTAGAAAATTTATAGAAATAAAAGTATATATATATATATATATATATATATATATATATATATGATAAAAATATTGAATATTAATATTTGTAATAATAATGTACAATAAATAAAATTACCTAATCTGTGTTAAAACAACTGTTCTAAAACCTAATATACAGCAATGTCATTATACTTAAAACCTAATCGTGGTTTCTTTTCAATTTCTTCTATTAGTTCACACTCTCCTGATATAGGCCTATATCTTCTTCAAATTTTCAATAGTTAGTAACAATACTTTTTATTCGTCCACTCAAGTTCAAATGCATTTTTTTCCAACTTATAGTGGATGATACTTATTAATAAAGTTTCTTCAAATATTATTTCAATTATAAAAATTTGGTAATGAAATAATTTTAATTGTATTTGGGAGAAAAACCTTTTACAAAAGGGGCAAGATTATATATATTACTTGACTGAGGTATATATAAATAAATATATATATATATATATATATATATATATATATATATATATATATTTATATATATATATATATATATATATATAAATAAATATATATATATATAAATATATATATATATATATATATATAAATAAATAAATATATATATATATATATATATATATATATATATATATATATATATATGTAAAATATCAAATAGGTTTTCCTGTTAAAATTATTTTCAAGATTAAATAATATACACTAATTACAGGAATTAATTTATTGAATAATACACTCAAAGCTTTTCGTTGGTTGACATTAACAATATCCTCAGGAATTACTTAAAAAAGTAATATATATATATATATATATATATATATATATATATATTGTATATATATATATATATATACATATATATATATATATATATATATATATATATATATATATATATATTGTAACAGTTGAGCCTTTATTTCCTGGGGTAAGTATTATTTATCAGGGCTTTATTAAAAATTTATGTTAATTACTAATTAACAAATTAATTACCTTACTTACCCAGGGCTCTATCTAGTTCTCCGTTTCCAGCCAGGCATAATAATGTCTTTCTGTAAACGATCTTCCGATATCATTGGAAGGTAGAACTAGGTTACTTGGGAAATGAAAATATAAAGTTTTAAAATACAATGTTATACAATTTATTAATCAGTGACAAATTACAGTAGAACAAATGACACCAATGTGTCGAGTAATTATCTTTAATTACTGCTAGTTATTCCATACATTTGAATTACTTATTGAACTTTAAAATTTATATATATCGACAAAATAGTAACTTAATATTTTCAATTGAATTTTTAGAAATGAATATTCGAAGGACAATTTCTACCGTTCATGTGTTATCCGTTTATCAATTAAAATTCTACTTAGTTAACATTAAAATACATTTTCTTTGTTATTATCTAAAACGTACCTGATTGTGCACTAATAAAACACTTTAAAACATATTAAAGATTGCCCATGGCTTTTGGAATCACTAAACACTTAACACATCGCTCTTGCAAATCCTCGCACTTAAACAAAATTATATAAACCTTTATTTGTTTGAAAAACATAAATTATCGCTTCTGACTTCTTCTTTTGTTGCGTTAATAAAATTCGGTACCGGCCTTGACATCTTAAATTTTGAATACTGGAAGCTTATAAATTTCTAGGTTACGTCCGAAATGCCATCACGTGCGTCTCGTTCGGAGACCTTTTGAGAAGTGGGCATTCTGAAGGGACAAGCCACCGGAACTTTCCCACCCTCGATTATTATTTCGAATTTTTCGATTGGTGCATTGGATCTGGCGATATTAGACCATGCTTACGTCACATGAGGTGATGTGAGTTTTTTTTAGTTAAGCTACCAACTCGTACGATATTTTACATTTTTACCCGCTAGGGGCGCTACGAAACTTACCCTAGAATTACAATCGTACAAAGAGAACAAAAATTTTCTTTTATATTGGAACGATACAATTATTAAATAAAAATCAAATATATAAATGAATTTATATGTAACACCTTATTTTTAAGAGTGTTACATTTTCTCTTGTCGACCTGAAAAGAAAATTTTTGTTCAACATTACATCTTATTTCTACTTCAACATTTTATACATGAGTATGTCCAGTCCCCTTTTACAATTGAACAAAATTTTATACCCACTATAGTAAAAGTATAAACATTGACTGGCCAACGGATGTTTTTGTTTACCTACATACCCCACTATGGAATGCATGCCATTTCCCCCTAGCGCTTGACAAATACTACAACGGAAGCGTATCCGCTTTCTCACACATAGGCTCTTTTACAAGTCTACCGGTTTGACAACGTTCTATTGCAAAGACATTCTACACATTTCACGTTTTAAAACTTTTTAAAATATCACATACTTTAATTACTTTTATTAAAATCTGACTTCTTGTCAACATTTTGTTTCATAAACTTTTATGAATACAAATTTATATCTTTTCAATTTTTAAAATCTTTACTCTTTCAATTTCTTATTAATTTTTTATCAAATTACTTCATTATAAAAAAAAATCCTTCAAATCATCTATTATTAAATTTTCTTCGAAATTGTCTCTTTTTGTGTCAACAAACCTAACCTACTAGCTGTATTTATCACAGTTGCCCCTGAGTTTATTGTTTCACGACACTTTTGTCTATACAATTTTTACTCTCACTTGGCAAAATTTTAAGCCTGTACCATTGTCTTATAACATCTTTGTTATCTTATACATCTTCAGTACATCTTAACCCTTTCTGAATTTCAAATCCCATACTTTGAAAATTCACTAACTTTATTCTTAAATTAAATCCCATACTTTAATTTAGGAATTACATACAGCTAATTGTTCACAACAAAAAAAGACTTTATTCAAATCATTATTATTAAATCTTCTTTCAAATTTTACATCCTTTTTTAAAAAATCATTTAGGTCGTCTGACATTTTACATTCTAAACATTCTGCTATTAAAAACTTTACTTGCCATAAACATTTTTTTTTCTTTTTTTTAACTTTAATTTTGACAGTGTTTAAAAACAATTCTTCTTTTATTATATTTATTGAACTTCCAGTGTTCAATAAAACATTACAATTTATTTGAATTTTATTTGACTTTACAAGAACTAATTTATTTGACTACTTAATTCAATTTTTATTGTAAGTACCATAACAATTTTGTTTCCTTCTTTAACTTAAAATGATTTTTAAACATTTACTTTGAATTTCTCTGAGAAACTTTACTTATCCAATACATTAAATTAACAGGATCGGCTTTACAAATTTTTGTCTTTGGCTATCTTTCTTATTACATATACTGTACTGTCCGTTTTAAACTTTACATTTATAATTTTTGTGTTCGAAAATTAACTCGTCTTTTACCAACTTCTTTATTTTTAAATCGCTAGACATTTTATTTATTTGAAAATAACTTTACTACACACTGACGAGTATTTTTAAGGAGGGCTGCACAACTTAAATAATTAACACATGAAAGGCATTAATCCTTGGAATTCGTTAGCAGTAATCATCATTCAACTTTTTAATTAATACATTTTTCGAAAATGAGCAGAGTATGAGACTTACATTTTAGAAAACAACAAAAAAAAAACAGCAGTAATTTAAAAAAAGCAGAGTTGCGCATTTGTAACAGTTGAGCCTTTATTTCCTGGGGTAAGTATTATTTATCAGGGCTTTATTAAAAATTTATGTTAATTACTAATTAACAAATTAATTACCTTACTTACCCAGGGCTCTATCTAGTTCTCCGTTTCCAGCCAGGCATAATAATGTCTTTCTGTAAACGATCTTCCGATATCATTGGAAGGTAGAACTAGGTTACTTGGGAAATGAAAATATAAAGTTTTAAAATACAATGTTATACAATTTATTAATCAGTGACAAATTACAGTAGAACAAATGACACCAATGTGTCGAGTAATTATCTTTAATTACTGCTAGTTATTCCATACATTTGAATTACTTATTGAACTTTAAAATTTATATATATCGACAAAATAGTAACTTAATATTTTCAATTGAATTTTTAGAAATGAATATTCGAAGGACAATTTCTACCGTTCATGTGTTATCCGTTTATCAATTAAAATTCTACTTAGTTAACATTAAAATACATTTTCTTTGTTATTATCTAAAACGTACCTGATTGTGCACTAATAAAACACTTTAAAACATATTAAAGATTGCCCATGGCTTTTGGAATCACTAAACACTTAACACATCGCTCTTGCAAATCCTCGCACTTAAACAAAATTATATAAACCTTTATTTGTTTGAAAAACATAAATTATCGCTTCTGACTTCTTCTTTTGTTGCGTTAATAAAATTCGGTACCGGCCTTGACATCTTAAATTTTGAATACTGGAAGCTTATAAATTTCTAGGTTACGTCCGAAATGCCATCACGTGCGTCTCGTTCGGAGACCTTTTGAGAAGTGGGCATTCTGAAGGGACAAGCCACCGGAACTTTCCCACCCTCGATTATTATTTCGAATTTTTCGATTGGTGCATTGGATCTGGCGATATTAGACCATGCTTACGTCACATGAGGTGATGTGAGTTTTTTTTAGTTAAGCTACCAACTCGTACGATATTTTACATTTTTACCCGCTAGGGGCGCTACGAAACTTACCCTAGAATTACAATCGTACAAAGAGAACAAAAATTTTCTTTTATATTGGAACGATACAATTATTAAATAAAAATCAAATATATAAATGAATTTATATGTAACACCTTATTTTTAAGAGTGTTACATTTTCTCTTGTCGACCTGAAAAGAAAATTTTTGTTCAACATTACATCTTATTTCTACTTCAACATTTTATACATGAGTATGTCCAGTCCCCTTTTACAATTGAACAAAATTTTATACCCACTATAGTAAAAGTATAAACATTGACTGGCCAACGGATGTTTTTGTTTACCTACATACCCCACTATGGAATGCATGCCATTTCCCCCTAGCGCTTGACAAATACTACAACGGAAGCGTATCCGCTTTCTCACACATAGGCTCTTTTACAAGTCTACCGGTTTGACAACGTTCTATTGCAAAGACATTCTACACATTTCACGTTTTAAAACTTTTTAAAATATCACATACTTTAATTACTTTTATTAAAATCTGACTTCTTGTCAACATTTTGTTTCATAAACTTTTATGAATACAAATTTATATCTTTTCAATTTTTAAAATCTTTACTCTTTCAATTTCTTATTAATTTTTTATCAAATTACTTCATTATAAAAAAAAATCCTTCAAATCATCTATTATTAAATTTTCTTCGAAATTGTCTCTTTTTGTGTCAACAAACCTAACCTACTAGCTGTATTTATCACAGTTGCCCCTGAGTTTATTGTTTCACGACACTTTTGTCTATACAATTTTTACTCTCACTTGGCAAAATTTTAAGCCTGTACCATTGTCTTATAACATCTTTGTTATCTTATACATCTTCAGTACATCTTAACCCTTTCTGAATTTCAAATCCCATACTTTGAAAATTCACTAACTTTATTCTTAAATTAAATCCCATACTTTAATTTAGGAATTACATACAGCTAATTGTTCACAACAAAAAAAGACTTTATTCAAATCATTATTATTAAATCTTCTTTCAAATTTTACATCCTTTTTTAAAAAATCATTTAGGTCGTCTGACATTTTACATTCTAAACATTCTGCTATTAAAAACTTTACTTGCCATAAACATTTTTTTTTCTTTTTTTTAACTTTAATTTTGACAGTGTTTAAAAACAATTCTTCTTTTATTATATTTATTGAACTTCCAGTGTTCAATAAAACATTACAATTTATTTGAATTTTATTTGACTTTACAAGAACTAATTTATTTGACTACTTAATTCAATTTTTATTGTAAGTACCATAACAATTTTGTTTCCTTCTTTAACTTAAAATGATTTTTAAACATTTACTTTGAATTTCTCTGAGAAACTTTACTTATCCAATACATTAAATTAACAGGATCGGCTTTACAAATTTTTGTCTTTGGCTATCTTTCTTATTACATATACTGTACTGTCCGTTTTAAACTTTACATTTATAATTTTTGTGTTCGAAAATTAACTCGTCTTTTACCAACTTCTTTATTTTTAAATCGCTAGACATTTTATTTATTTGAAAATAACTTTACTACACACTGACGAGTATTTTTAAGGAGGGCTGCACAACTTAAATAATTAACACATGAAAGGCATTAATCCTTGGAATTCGTTAGCAGTAATCATCATTCAACTTTTTAATTAATACATTTTTCGAAAATGAGCAGAGTATGAGACTTACATTTTAGAAAACAACAAAAAAAAAACAGCAGTAATTTAAAAAAAGCAGAGTTGCGCATTTGTAACAGTTGAGCCTTTATTTCCTGGGGTAAGTATTATTTATCAGGGCTTTATTAAAAATTTATGTTAATTACTAATTAACAAATTAATTACCTTACTTACCCAGGGCTCTATCTAGTTCTCCGTTTCCAGCCAGGCATAATAATGTCTTTCTGTAAACGATCTTCCGATATCATTGGAAGGTAGAACTAGGTTACTTGGGAAATGAAAATATAAAGTTTTAAAATACAATGTTATACAATTTATTAATCAGTGACAAATTACAGTAGAACAAATGACACCAATGTGTCGAGTAATTATCTTTAATTACTGCTAGTTATTCCATACATTTGAATTACTTATTGAACTTTAAAATTTATATATATCGACAAAATAGTAACTTAATATTTTCAATTGAATTTTTAGAAATGAATATTCGAAGGACAATTTCTACCGTTCATGTGTTATCCGTTTATCAATTAAAATTCTACTTAGTTAACATTAAAATACATTTTCTTTGTTATTATCTAAAACGTACCTGATTGTGCACTAATAAAACACTTTAAAACATATTAAAGATTGCCCATGGCTTTTGGAATCACTAAACACTTAACACATCGCTCTTGCAAATCCTCGCACTTAAACAAAATTATATAAACCTTTATTTGTTTGAAAAACATAAATTATCGCTTCTGACTTCTTCTTTTGTTGCGTTAATAAAATTCGGTACCGGCCTTGACATCTTAAATTTTGAATACTGGAAGCTTATAAATTTCTAGGTTACGTCCGAAATGCCATCACGTGCGTCTCGTTCGGAGACCTTTTGAGAAGTGGGCATTCTGAAGGGACAAGCCACCGGAACTTTCCCACCCTCGATTATTATTTCGAATTTTTCGATTGGTGCATTGGATCTGGCGATATTAGACCATGCTTACGTCACATGAGGTGATGTGAGTTTTTTTTAGTTAAGCTACCAACTCGTACGATATTTTACATTTTTACCCGCTAGGGGCGCTACGAAACTTACCCTAGAATTACAATCGTACAAAGAGAACAAAAATTCGCTTTTATATTGGAACGATACAATTATTAAATAAAAATCAAATATATAAATGAATTTATATGTAACACCTTATTTTTAAGAGTGTTACAATATATATATATATATATATATATATATATATATATATATATATATATATATATATATATATATATATACTTGATTGAGTTAGGGACATAAAATCCTAGTAAAGGAAATTGGAAGAATATAGGACACTCAATAGGGGCAGTATCACATACTTGAAATGTATAACCTTCCTCAAAATAACCCTCCTTTAAGTTATCCAACTTCGTAAACCATTATAAAAACGGAACAACAAACAAATGGTGACGACAACCTTCGAGGCAGGAACTTGTGACGAAAATGGGAGCTCGTAAGATCAAACGCCATCCTCAGTGGTCCCTCAAGGGACGCCGGTTGCTACATTTCCTAATTGGACCGGCCGTGACTACCTCCAAAGCCATATCAATAACGCCTCCACCTGTCGTCTTTACCTAGAATATGAAAGTACGGCTGATCAGACTCAGTATAGGAAACCTTAAATGTTAGCTTTGAAAGTCCGTCATCACCTGTGTATACATTCCATCTGTCTGACCTTCCTTTTTTATTTGTAGCAATGTCCTGCTAAGGCTTTGTTCGGTCAATTACAATCACTTGTCAAAACATCTAAATACAATGCTGTTCGGATGTATAAAATAAATTGGTAACAATGAAGAATGTATGAAAAAAGCGACCAATGAAATAATCTTCCATCACGGAATGTGCGAAATAAGCGGTCAGACTATCCCTACCGCCGCCAAGGTCATTCAACCAAGGGATACCGAATCCGGTATGCACCAAATAAGCGACCAAGCTACACTTCCACTACCCATTACAGTTAAACGTGGAAGGAAAATGAAGAAGACTGAACTATATACAGCTATTGAAAAAACAATAAAGAAAAGTGGTGACAAAAGGCTTGTCCCTGTACTCTCTCCTACCTTCAAAACCTGAATTTAGTTGACGATGATAAAATAGAGAAACATACAATAATATAGAAATAAATATAAATTTATGTAAATATTTTTTAAATATTATAAAATTCTATAAAAATTTTAAAACAAATATGAAAAATGATTTTTTTAATATTTATGTTTTATAACTCTTTGACGAAGCTTTCTTAAGGCTGATTTTAAACACGTCTAAGTGATATAATTGATTTATTGTCATTTAGCCAGTCCAAAACCTGGTTGAAGTGTGATGAAATTAGAAAACAATATTAAAAAAAAAAAAAAAAAAAAAAAAAACAGTTCAAACTCTTAAGAAGAGTGTGGGATACCCAGAGCAGTAATGGTTTTGTGATGATCGCTTATTTCACTAGTCGCTTTTTTCGCGACACCAAAGTGAGACACATTTCGCTTCATTCAACTTCCTTTCACCATTGTAAACCCTAAGGAAGTCACATATTGGCGTAGTAGGTCTACTTTTGTCTTTTGACCAGTTTTACCCGATGCATTATTGTCGCTTTTGCAAAATCTACCTTATTCCAGATTATATTCTACCCCGTCGCCGAAACCTGGTAACCTGTGTCACAAATCTTTATCCAACGTTCTATACTCATTAAGCATATTGGCTGCAGTCCTGTGTCACAAATCATTATCCAACGTTCTATACTCACTAAGCATATTGGCTGCAGTCCTGTGTCACAAATCTTTATCCAACGTTCTATACTCACTAAGCATATTGGCTGCAGTCCTGTGTCACAAATCTTTATCCAACGTTCTATACTCACTAAGCATATTGGCTGCAGTCCTGTGTCACAAATCATTATCCAACGTTCTATACTCACTAAGCATATTGGCTGCAGTCCTGTGTCACAAATCTTTATCCAACGTTCTATACTCACTAAGCATATTGGCTGCAGTCCTGTGTCACAAATCTTTATCCAACGTTCTATACTCACTAAGCATATTGGCTGCAGTCCTGTGTCACAAATCTTTATCCAACGTTCTATACTCACTAAGCATATTGGCTGTAGTCCTGTGTCACAAATCTTTATCCAACGTTCTATACTCACTAAGCATATTGGCTGTAGTCCTGTGTCACAAATCTTTATCCAACGTTCTATACTCACTAAGCATTTTGGCTGCAGTCCTGTGTCACAAATCATTATCCAACGTTTTATACTCACTAAGCACTTTGGCTGCAGTCCTGTGCCACAAATCTCTATCTACCGTTCTATACTCACTAAGCATATTGGCTGCAGTCCTGTGTCACAAATCTTTATCCAACGTTCTATACTCACTAAGCATTTTGGTCGCAGTCCTGTGTCACAAATCATTATCCAACGTTCTATACTCACTAAGCATTTTGGCTGCAGTCCTGTGTCACAAATCATTATCCAACGCTCTATACTCACTAAGCTTTTTGGTCGCAGTCCTGTGTCACAAATCATTATCCAACGTTCTATACTCACTAAGCATTTTGGCTGCAGTCCTGTGTCACAAATCATTATCCAACGTTCTATACTCACTAAGCTTTTTGGCTGCAGTCCTGTGTCACAAATCTTTATCCACCGTTCTATACTCACTAAGCTTATTGGCTGCAGTCCTGTGTCACAAATCATTATCCAACGTTCTATACTCACTAAGCATATTGGCTGCAGTCCTGTGTCACAAATCTTTATCCAACGTTCTATACTCACTAAGCATATTGGCTGCAGTCCTGTGTCACAAATCTTTATCCAACGTTCTATACTCACTAAGCATATTGGCTGTAGTCCTGTGTCACAAATCTTTATCCAACGTTCTATACTCACTAAGCATATTGGCTGTAGTCCTGTGTCACAAATCTTTATCCAACGTTCTATACTCACTAAGCATTTTGGCTGCAGTCCTGTGTCACAAATTATTATCCAACGTTTTATACTCACTAAGCACTTTGGCTGCAGTCCTGTGTCACAAATCTCTATCCACCGTTCTATACTCACTAAGCATATTGGCTGCAGTCCTGTGTCACAAATCATTATCCAACGTTCTATACTCACTAAGCATATTGGCTGCAGTCCTGTGTCACAAATCTTTATCCAACGTTCTATACTCACTAAGCATATTGGCTGCAGTCCTGTGTCACAAATCTTTATCCAACGTTCTATAGTCACTAAGCATTTTGGCTGCAGTCCTGTGTCACAAATCTTTATCCAACGTTCTATACTCACTAAGCATTTTGGCTGTAGTCCTGTGTCACAAATCTCTATCCACCGTTCTATACTCACTAAGCATATTGGCTGCAGTCCTGTGTCACAAATCTTTATCCAACGTTCTATACTCACTAAGCATTTTGGTCGCAGTCCTGTGTCACAAATCATTATCCAACGTTCTATACTCACTAAGCATATTGGCTGCAGTCCTGTGTCACAAATCTTTATCCAACGTTCTATACTCACTAAGCATATTGGCTGCAGTCCTGTGTCACAAATCTTTATCCAACGTTCTATACTCACTAAGCATTTTGGCTGCAGTCCTGTGTCACAAATCTTTATCCAACGTTCTATACTCACTAAGCATTTTGGCTGCAGTCCTGTGTCACAAATCTTTATCCAACGTTCTATACTCACTAAGCATATTGGCTGCAGTCCTGTGTCACAAATCTTTATCCAACGTTCTATACTCACTAAGCATATTGGCTGCAGTCCTGTGTCACAAATCTTTATCCAACGTTCTATACTCACTAAGCATTTTGGCTGCAGTCCTGTGTCACAAATCATTATCCAACGTTTTATACTCACTAAGCACTTTGGCTGCAGTCCTGTGTCACAAATCTCTATCCACCGTTCTATACTCACTAAGCATATTGGCTGCAGTCCTGTGTCACAAATCTTTATCCAACGTTCTATACTCACTAAGCATTTTGGTCGCAGTCCTGTGTCACAAATCATTATCCAACGTTCTATACTCACTAAGCATTTTGGCTGCAGTCCTGTGTCACAAATCATTATCCAACGTTCTATACTCACTAAGCTTTTTGGCTGCAGTCCTGTGTCACAAATCTTTATCCACCGTTCTATACTCACTAAGCTTATTGGCTGTAGTCCTGTGTCACAAATCATTATCCAACGTTCTATACTCACTAAGCATATTGGCTGCAGTCCTGTGTCACAAATCTTTATCCAACGTTCTATACTCACTAAGCATATTGGCTGCAGTCCTGTGTCACAAATCTTTATCCAACGTTCTATACTCACTAAGCATATTGGCTGCAGTCCTGTGTCACAAATCTTTATCCAACGTTCTATACTCACTAAGCATATTGGCTGTAGTCCTGTGTCACAAACCTTTATCCAACGTTCTATACTCACTAAGCATATTGGCTGTAGTCCTGTGTCACAAATCTTTATCCAACGTTCTATACTCACTAAGCATTTTGGCTGCAGTCCTGTGTCACAAATTATTATCCAACGTTTTATACTCACTAAGCACTTTGGCTGCAGTCCTGTGTCACAAATCTCTATCCACCGTTCTATACTCACTAACCATATTGGCTGCAGTCCTGTGTCACAAATCATTATCCAACGTTCTATACTCACTAAGCATATTGGCTGCAGTCCTGTGTCACAAATCTTTATCCAACGTTCTATACTCACTAAGCATATTGGCTGCAGTCCTGTGTCACAAATCTTTATCCAACGTTCTATACTCACTAAGCATTTTGGCTGCAGTCCTGTGTCACAAATCTTTATCCAACGTTTTATACTCACTAAGCATTTTGGCTGCAGTCCTGTGTCACAAATCTCTATCCACCGTTCTATACTCACTAAGCATATTGGCTGCAGTCCTGTGTCACAAATCTTTATCCAACGTTCTATACTCACTAAGCATTTTGGTCGCAGTCCTGTGTCACAAATCATTATCCAACGTTCTATACTCACTAAGCATATTGGCTGCAGTCCTGTGTCACAAATCTTTATCCAACGTTCTATACTCACTAAGCATATTGGCTGCAGTCCTGTGTCACAAATCTTTATCCAACGTTCTATACTCACTAAGCATTTTGGCTGCAGTCCTGTGTCACAAATCTTTATCCAACGTTCTATACTCACTAAGCATTTTGGCTGCAGTCCTGTGTCACAAATCTTTATCCAACGTTCTATACTCACTAAGCATATTGGCTGCAGTCCTGTGTCACAAATCTTTATCCAACGTTCTATACTCACTAAGCATATTGGCTGCAGTCCTGTGTCACAAATCTTTATCCAACGTTCTATACTCACTAAGCATATTGGCTGCAGTCCTGTGTCACAAATCTTTATCCAACGTTCTATACTCACTAAGCATATTGGCTGCAGTCCTGTGTCACAAATCTTTATCCAACGTTCTATACTCACTAAGCATATTGGCTGCAGTCCTGTGTCACAAATCTTTATCCAACGTTCTATACTCACTAAGCATATTGGCTGCAGTCCTGTGTCACAAATCTTTATCCAACGTTCTATACTCACTAAGCATATTGGCTGCAGTCCTGTGTCACAAATCTTTATCCAACGTTCTATACTCACTAAGCATTTTGGCTGCAGTCCTGTGTCACAAATCTTTATCCAACGTTCTATACTCACTAAGCATATTGGCTGCAGTCCTGTGTCACAAATCTTTATCCAACGTTCTATACTCACTAAGCATATTGGCTGCAGTCCTGTGTCACAAATCTTTATCCAACGTTCTATACTCACTAAGCATATTGGCTGCAGTCCTGTGTCACAAATCTTTATCCAACGTTCTATACTCACTAAGCATATTGGCTGCAGTCCTGTGTCACAAATCTTTATCCAACGTTCTATACTCACTAAGCATATTGGCTGCAGTCCTGTGTCACAAATCTTTATCCAACGTTCTATACTCACTAAGCATTTTGGCTGCAGTCCTGTGTCACAAATCTTTATCCAACGTTCTATACTCACTAAGCATTTTGGCTGCAGTCCTGTGTCACAAATCTTTATCCAACGTTCTATACTCACTAAGCATATTGGCTGCAGTCCTGTGTCACAAATCTTTATCCAACGTTCTATACTCACTAAGCATATTGGCTGCAGTCCTGTGTCACAAATCTTTATCCAACGTTCTATACTCACTAAGCATATTGGCTGCAGTTTACAAGTGGCACACTGTAGTTGGGTCTATTACCTTTACTTAGATATAAATGTGTGTATTTGCTATATATTAGTTTGTTAGCTTAAATTAATTTATGATATGAACAATAGCTGGTTTTATGTTACAGATTATATTTTCTTGTAAAATAGCTGTTTTACCGCGAAGGTTATGATAGGTCGACTTTATTTATTAGGTTAAAATGCTATTATTCAATATCTTTATTATCTAATAAATATAATAATTTTATTTCAATAAATCTTACTACAACTATGCAACTATTCTTTGAGATTAACTTGTTAGGTTAGGTTGAAACAAATAAGAGACATACACAAGACTCACAATTTAATCATTTATATACTCATATGCGTTTCAATGACAAAGCCATCATCATCAGCGAGTGATGTCTTTTATTTGTCTTACTACAATTATTTCAATATGGTGATAACAAGATATTTATTGAAATAACTATTTCTTATAGCAGGCCCTAACTATGTAGTCTTGCGCGAAACATCTTCGGCTTGTGCTGACACGACACGCTCTTCACATCTTAGAGTAAATACAGTGATGTCTTCATAAACAGCTGATTTTATGCTATAGGTTTTGTTGTGCAACAACTGTTAAAAAAATAAGTTATACTAGTTTACCTATTGTTTATTATTAAGTTAAATATTGTTATTAAATATCTTTTATCAGTTAATGAGTATAATAATTTATCTTTCGATAAATGTTATCACTATATTTAATTCAATATAAGGATATATATATATATATATATATATATATATATACGTAATAAGTTTTCTCGTTTAATAATTTAAAACAACATAGGTTATTCAAATACAAGAATATTATTTATTTATATTCAAAGCTTTTCGTTGGTATACAGTACCAACATCATCAGGAATGAAAAATACAATAATGCAAGATATAGGCCTAAAACATCTGTTAAATTGTAAATAGAATTGTTGCTAAATTTATACAAATTGCCAAGTTTATTTTGTTGCTGTAACATTATAGACATTGAATATATAGTATCAAATTTAGAATGTATTTGTATTTGTTCTTTTATTAATTTGTTATTATTACTGTATTTATATATTTCAAATGCTTCATATATATTCATTCTTAATCCTTTATTAATTTCTTTTATAAGTTTCATATTTTCAATATTTGTAAATTGGTGCTTGTTATTAATACAATGATTTGCAAAATTTGATTTATATATTTCTGGATTTTTATAAGCCCAGAAATGTTTTTTATATCTTTCTTTTAATTTTTTCTTGGTTTGACCTATATAGGTTATATTACAGTGTTCACATTCTAATTTATAAACACCACCTTTTTCATGCATATTATTTGTTTTATTATTATTTATTATGTTTATTATTTTGTTATTAGTTTTGTATGCAATTTTGATATTTGTATTTTTTAATAATTTGGTGATATATTTTATTTCATAGCCTATAAATAAAAATGAAGCCAATATTGTATTATTATTATTATTTTTGTAAATTAAATTATTATTTTGTTTATTAAAAATATTATAATTACGTTTGTCAACAGTTTTCATTTTATAACCGTTTTCTAATGCAATTTGATAAATTATGTTTTTTCTCTTATTTTATTTTCTTCATTCATGGGTATATTATCCATTTTATATAACAAGTTATATAAAACAGCCATTTTTTTGATTATATGGATGATTAGAATTATTTGGTACAATTTGGTTGGTTAATTATGTTTACGGTATATCATATAGCATCCAAATTTTTCATTTTTTCTTCTTATTGTTAAATCTAGAAAATTTATTTTATTATTTGCTTCAATTTCAGAAGTAAGATTAATTTTATTGTTAATTTTATTTATTTTATCCTAAATATTTGTTAAATTTATATTTGTATTGTTTGATATATACATTCCATCATCTACATATCGGACCCAATAACAATTTTTATCATATATTTTTATAATTACATCTATTTTATTATTTAATTGTTGTAAAAATATTTCAGATTATATATTTGATAATGGCGAGCCTATAGCAAGACCATCTTCTTGTTTATAAATTTTGTCATTCTATGAAAAATAATTTTTATTCAATATTATTTTGAGTGTATTTAAAATTTCTAATGTTAAATTTTTATCTCTCTCATGTTATAATTTAGATTTTATAATTTCGAGAGTTTCTTTTATAGGTATGTTTGTATACATATTTTTTTATATCTAATGATACTAATTTTGTATTTTCATCAATTTTGATTGCATTTAGTTTTCAATAAGATCAATAGAGTTTATGATAGTATGATTATTATTTAGTTCTATTTTATCTTTAAGAATATTTACCTTAATTTTTTATATTTTATAAGATTGAGCATTTATAAAATTTATTAACAGTCTTATTGGTTTATCTATTTTATGTAATTTATCAAGTCCATTCAATATTGGAATTTTTGGATTATCATTTATATAGTTGGTAACATTATTTTTTATCGAAAAGCTTTGAGTATAAATAAATAATATTCTTGTTTTTGAATGACCTATGTTGTTTTAAAATATATATATATATATATATATATATATATATATATATATATATATATATATATATAGTTCTAATTTTTTTATCTTGACACTTGATAAGGATCGATATCTATTTCGAAAAATACAATTTTTATATTTAGGAAATTTCAAAGAAAATAAAGGTTTTGCTATTAACTAAATTCTATGATGATTAACTTCTACTTCAACCTCTAAGTTTTCAGTTATTAAGTACATTCTTCAAAAGAAGTATTCACCTTTGTAGGCCATTTTTCGGCTATATTTTATATTATGTATATATGTATTTAATAACATATTAAATATAATATATTTAAGATTTATATTTTGATATATCTTCGGAATATAAGAAGAGTAAAAGAAAATGATAAATGATCTATCAATAGCGAGTGAAAAACCTTTGTTTGAATGTCATTTACGACGAAACTCTCTACTTCAAAATACAGTGGAAGAACAGATGAATGGAAGAAAGGTTAAGGCAGGAACGAATACATCCATCGTATGTAGTGAATAAACGGGAGGTAGAAATCCGGGGACCGTGAAGGACATTGCCAGTTGTTCAGAAGGATGAGTAAATACTAGACATGTCAAGGCTTTATCAGAAAGATTCAAACGTCGATGCGGATTAATCATGAAAAACCATGCATCCTCCATGTCTACATTTTGTTAACAGGCAGGAAATGTTGATATGTAGTGTCTGACCCTTTGAAACATGTTTTGTGTACATTGAACATGCTACGGCTCCCGCTTACGTCCCTCTTGCACCCGATGACCTTAATAATATATGAAGAATCTATTCTGTGTCCAGCCATAACAATAAAAATACCAAAACCAATACCTTCATAAAATAACGGATTGTATACGGAATACGCACATGGAATACATTAACTATATATATATATATATATATATATATATATAATCGTATTCGGAAACCTTACTTCTGACAATATTTGTGCTTTATCCGCTTTCAATGAACAAACAGCTATATCAGCTATTGATTCCTAACTGTTTTATATCGCCACTACAATTGATTTCTATTTATAGTTGATCTGTTTTATATATTACTACTTCCAGTGACGTTAATTGATTTCTTAACTGATCTAAATCTCTACTTAAACTGATTTCTATAGATATCTGAACTGTTTTATATAGACACTACAACTGATGTTATTGATTGCTTAACTGTTTTATATTGCTATTTACCTGGTTTCTATAGATATCTGAACTCTTGTATAGTGCTACTTCAAATATGCTATTTATGTTTAAGTGTTATATTGGTATAATAATTGCTTTCTGTTTAATTTCTACTTTTTTCTCTATAGTTATTATAGTTGATTAAACCCAATAAGTAAAAACTCAACAATCACAATAAAATGAATGAATTTATTTTTTACATAACACTTCATGAAATTTTATACAGAGCACAGTAGAGTAATTATGATAAATAAATAACAATAACCATTGCTACAAATATTTAAACACCCTTGATGTACATTTTGCCAACACAGTTAGCATCATCAGAAGGTTACAAACATACTATGATATGTTTGTAATCTTCTGATGATTCTATTGTTGTATAAGGTAAAATATTATGAAGTTCCTAATTAGGTTTGAAGATAATTATCTGTAATTTAATTTATAGTATTGATTTTTAAAATGGATAAATTAATTATATTATGGTTATTGTTAGGTATTATTATGGTTATTGTTAGGTATTATTATGGTTATTGTTAGGTATTATTATGGTTTTATTCACTCTTTTTAGTTTATTCATATTGCAAATTTTAAGAGAATGACGGAATATAATTGATAGTCAATTGATATATTACCAACTAAATCCATATATCTAAGTAGACAAATTGATTTATGTAACTAGAACACACATATATTTTTTAGTGTATTAATGAAACAATTTGTAATTTTAAGGTCACAAAATTTGAATTATTTTAAACTTTTTAAGAAAAACAGGCATTTTGACGCACGGTGAACAACAATTTTCAAGCATCTTAAATAAAATTTACGGTCCGAATTTGTTGCGAGTGTCTGATGTTGGGGTTAAAGACGGTAATCGAGAGTTGCGAGGTAACGGAGAGCGAGTGAGAATTTGAAGTGAATGCAGTAGAAGTTCGTTCTGCCGGAGCTAGATTACCTGTTTAACAGGGATGATTAAACTCCCCACGCCTGCAATCAACGGCACGAGGACGCCATCTTTAATTACAAAGGTTGCCGTGTTTTAACATTCCCAGCTACTAACAATCATTAAAATTACTGTAATTTGTCTAACGTAATTTGTGTTTTGCAGAACAATTACGAGGATTGTTTGGATAAGGACGCTTGTATCTTTGATGGTAAGTAGTATCAGTAGAGTGATTTTGTTATTGTTTATGATCAATACCGTTCTTTGTCTCAGTGATCAGGAAAGAGTTAGTTAGAGATAGTTGTATCTGTTAGGGTTTGGAAAATGGTTTAAGCACAGATAGGAAAGCTAATAGAATAAAAATCCGTTCTCTACGAATATAGGAAGGAGCACAACTCTTGTACGCAGAGTACCATCATTGACATAGACCTAGTCTCTATAAAGTTAGTTAGAGATATGTAGGTAGGCATAATGGAGGAATGTGTTGGTGTGTTTGTGTGTGTATGGAACTAGAACGAGGAGAGTCATGGCTCATATGGGTAGGGTCTCTTACATAAAGTAAACCTGCTACTTGTCACGGTCAAAAGGTTCTCCGCGTTAGCCTGTGGGTTGTTAGCGAAATAGTTATTGTGTTGAATCTGGTAATATTTGTGTTATTTCTAATTTTTGTTTGTGAGTGTTGTGTTATCGTAAGGCTCTCCAAAATAATATCAGTAGATGAGGCTAATTCATATACCTAACCTAACTTAATTTAACCTACCTAACACAAAGAGACCTAACGTAATCCAACCTAACCTAACCTATTGCTATCCCAACATAATATAATCTAATGTAATACAACTGACCTGAACTAATCTAACCTAACTTATCCCTAACCTAACTTAATCTAACCTAACACAACACATTTAGTCTAATCTAAGCTTACCCAAGACAACCAAACCTTAACGTAATCTATCCTAACCTACCCCAACCAAACCTAACCTAACTGAACACAACCAAACCTAACCTAACCCAAACACACCTAACTTATTCTATTCTAACCTAACTCAATCACACGTAACTTAATCTAACCTAAGCTAACCCGACTAAACGTAACATAATGTAATCTAACGCAACAAACCTAACCTAATCTAACCTAACCCAACACAACACACCTAACTTAATCTAACCTAACCTAACCCAACCAAACCTGATATAGTCTAACCTAATATAAACCAACAAAACCTAACATATTGTTACCAAACCTAACCAATCAATGATAAAATATTATAATAATCTATCACGGCTTGAGGAGTTAGGGGAACTATTTACAAAGTGTTTATGTATGTCCGTAATCAGTCATCAGTGCGCAGACGCATTGTGACTTGTGCACCCTTGTTTTATTTTAAAGTAGCCAGAAGACTCTGTAATCATTAAGCAAGCTGTTGATACAAGACATTATTTTATATGAGGTTTTTCTTAAAGAGTCATATTCCCTAGCAGTTTGCTCCACCACACACTCTATGACAGTTTGCCTCACCACACCCTCTATGACAGTTTGCCTCACCACACCCTCTATGACAGTTTGCCTCACCACACCCTCTATAACAGATTAACCACTGATAGAATTTCTCAGCTTGTACATGGAAAATCTAATAGGAGGCGCAACAGCATGCGCATACTTGAGTTGGTTAGATTCAGAGTGACGTCATTCCACAATATAAAAAACACAACTTGTACACATTAAAGACGTTCAAATTTCGTTGATCCTTTTGAACTGAACTTGTAAATAATTGCGCCTGAAGTTAATGCAATGGTCGTTACACTTTGCGGCCAGTGTTTAGCATTTCTTTACCTGAGAACTTGGCGCTATTTAACTCACGTTGGCACAACTTTAACAACTTCTTTGTTAGTTGCGCCAAGTTAAATTAAACCAAGTTGGCTGGAACGGTGGGCTTCTGTAATTACTTTGGTTTGTTTTGTAAAGAAAGTGCCTCATTACAAGGTTTGTTTTTGGTTTCCATGTAGATGTATGTGATTTGTAGGTGATGTTTATCTTGTTGAAAATATAATTATTTATTTATGGACAAACAATTTAATTAAAAGAATATTTATAAAATAAAACGATCAATGCTTTTCATCAAGGAGCTACGCACACTGTCAATAGGTCAAAAGCTAAAACAAACATTTTGTTGTTTTTGTGAGAAAACCTTATGATGATATAAATCCATTATACACAAACTGATATGTGTGATTGCGCGCGCGCACACACACACACACACACACACACACACACACACACACTCTCTCTCTCTCACTCACTCACTCACACACACACACACACACACACACACAAATATATATATATAATTACTTACACATATAATTTATAGTGTGAAAATAGTCTAACTTGACATTATCTTATTATAACATACGGACCTGATACATATTATTAGGCCGATACATTTTAAACAACATAGAGTAGATACAAGTGATTAGCATGCTCTGTGTAGCGACAACACTCACTTATTTGAGTTATGAATGTGATTTTGTGTATATCTCACATCAGCGGTTTGTTTTTTACTTGTTACTTATCAGCGTAATAAAGAAATTTTGCCTAAAACAAACTTTTAATTAATTTTTTTTTTATAGAAATGTTTATAAATTTCACGTTATTACAAAAGTTCATTTAGATTCCCAACCTTAGAGAATTGAGTTTTATTAGGGTTATGACGATATTGCGTTGATGTTATATTGTTGGTTATGTATCCTCTTAATGTCTTATGAGCTTATTTTACTTTTATGTTGCTTTATTTAAAAATGGTTATATTTACTGTAATCTAGTTCTTTTAGTACCACGATAGGGGTGATTAGGTTTTTCCGGTCGTGAAGCAAGCGTAGGCAAGAATGAAGATTATAGCGACCTGTTTGTCCACGTTCTCCTTAGAAGATTTTACTAGAAGTTAGTCAACCATTTATTTAAATTTGTATATTAAATTTTAGTCAAACGTTTTGTTTTTTAGTACGAATAGAGTTTACTATTTATTTCCATAACAACACAAGATCAGGATCTAAGAAACGCTTTCTGTATGACCCTATTTGCACCGTATTTATTAAAGGTAAACCCGAAGCAGAGAATTGAGAAAAAAAGAATCTCCGTGGTATAATATTTCACCGTTACTCCGAAGTGATAAAACCATCCCTCTTTCTACTTACGGCGAAAGTTACACGCGCTGAATAAATATACGAAGCGTTACCTCCAGGCGCCCTATCTAATATTTCCTTCACCCCGAGCCGCCGCGCCGGAACTGCGAACAAATCAAAATTCAGAGCTGTCAATAACCGCTTTATTCCACGCACCACTGTATCTAGCCATGCGGCGAATAGCTTTGCATTGGGTGAGGTTCAACTACCCCGAGGATTAACTTCTGTATATTACTTGCTAGGCTTTTGAGATAGAAATTGTAGTAGCATTTATCAGAACTCACATACATGCGTATATACACAAAAGTATATATGTATATAAAGTTTTGCACTTCGACTGTTCCTGGGTTCACCTCGTAAATGCTACATGAGATTCTGGCAAAACGTCGGAATTTTATGCACTGCAGTATGAACGGATGTACTCCGAATAATAACTATTCATTATATATATATATATATATATATATATATATATATATATATATATATATATATATATATATATATATTACAATATAATGTACCTATTACATTATATATATAATGATATAATAAGACATATAATACTTATTACATGTAATGATATGTCGAGTGTCCTCATTTTCGAGCATCGACTAAGGACTCGTAATTAGTCCTCTAAAGTCGACTCGCATATTTACAAAGTAAGATTCTTGTTAATGTGTATTATAGAGTAAGTGATAGGTAAATACAAGAAACAGAGTTGCAAAGTTAAATTATATTTGTGTGTGTGTGTGTGTTTTAGCATCACTCTTTCCTTGTATAATTCACACATCATTTACACAATAAATGTTTATAAGAAAAATAAGCTTATTCAATTCTACTCACTTTACTGGGCTTGAAAATGGATGGACCTCTTTTTCCGAAATTCGACTAAAAAAGTGAAGAAATCTGTTGTTAATGTTATTTAATAATATATGTCTATATATATATATATATATATATATATATATATATATATATATATATATATATATATATATATAATACGTTTTCTTGTTTAATAATTTAAAACAACATAGGTTATTCAAATACAAGAATATTTATTAATTTATATTCAAAGCTTTTGGATGGTAAACAGTACCAATATCATCAGGAATGAAAATTACAATAAAAATTACAATTATTGTAATTTTCATTCCTGATGATGTTGGTAATGTTTACCAACGAAAAGCTTTGAATATAAATTAATAAACATTCTTGTATTTGAATAATGTTGTTTTATTTGTTTTATTTTAGGAACAACCTATGTTTATTTTAAATTTATATATATATATAGCGAGTAAGAGAAAAAAAGAGAGTAATATACACTTACGTAGGCACACACGCTAAAACAGTTACATTAGGTTTGTTTCTCAAAAATAATTTTAAATAATATTAGTTTACAAATAAAGTGTATTACTTGTTTTCCTTTTCCGTCCGCATTAAGATTATGAAATAAGGTGAAGAAGACGGCTAATGCACAGTGCTTTGTAATCATTTGATTTATGTACGTTGGCACTACTGTAATAATGAGGTGGGCGGAGCTTAATTATGCAAAGTCTTTGTGAAGTAATTATATATTCTTCAGTAGTAATTTTACTTTAATTACAAAAGTTGAAGTTATTATTAATACTCATCCGCGTGAACACTTGCAGTTAAAGCTTACATCTTGAAAATGCGTTTAAGCTTTAAGGAATGTGTCCAAAAAAAAAACATTTTATAAATGATAATTCTTCAAATATTCTTGTGGATGAAACGTATTCAATTAATTACTTAAGACAATGATTTTAGAAATATATAGGTTAATTTATATTTGTACTTAACTTTTGTTTAAATTTACAGATAAAAAGATTTAGCCTACAACTGGTGATGAAATGGAAATAAAACAATGAAAAGAGAGTTGGTGAAAAAACTGACAAATATTTTTGGGATTTATGAAAAATCCTACAGTAATCCCAGATACCTCACTGCTCAGCAGCCCTACCATAGGCTTTCTGTTTGTGACCTGTAACGCCTATTGGAATTCAGGGAAGTAGCCAGAACGATGTATTGAGTTCACGACCAAAATTATTTAGTTTGCGGGATCATGTGCCCCCTTGGTCAAGCCCCTGCTCGGAATCTCTATGTATAACATGTAAACACTCTAATTTGTGTGTTGACTTATTGTGTTACTCTAAAATATTTTACAGTTTGGTTTTATATCCCTTATTTTATTCATGATTGTGTTAATATTTTGAATATTGTGAAATGGTTTGTGATATTATATGGTACAATTAATGCTATATAGCTCATGAAGGGAATAATATATAGTAATATCAAAACGTCGAGCATATTATCAAAAGCTATTTGGTCGTTATAAAACCTATTTAGTTAAACTATAGTCGTAAAATTATAAACAAAGACAGGTTTCACCATCGTCAGAAATGTTTAACGTTTGTTTTTAAGTAGTTGGCCTAGATATAAGTTTTCCCGGGTTGACAACAGTTTATAGCCGTATTACTACAACAGAATTCAGTAGAGGATTTAGTACTTTAAAAACCTTTACTGCCTTAGTTCCCAGCGAGGAACATTGGGAGGGACACATCTAGAAGGGTTTTCTTCTAAAAACTTACTTTAACTGGCCAGTTTTATCACAATCTTATACTAATAGGGAAATAAGGAAATTCCATAGATTTAAAACTCTAATAAGGAATTTCAAATATGAGAACTGCCTACAAAATGAGCTGATAAATATCTGAAAGTTGTTAATAAATTTGTGTTTCGAGTCCGATAAATTCAAGTCTGTTACGGCTCTTATGTTGATGGAGTAACATAGGTAAGCGATATAACCTTCGTATTATTACAGTAATACAACTTACATTTTTGGACTGGCTGTGGGAGATATCCGTGAGAAAATCTTGTAACATAGAACGAAGTTTTTAAAGATCTTTCAAAGAGGTCTCGTAAAACATTTGTTTATAAAATGGTTTCTAAAGAAATTGTATTTTTAAATTTCTACGATAAGTTCACACTCTCCCTATATATATATATATATAATTTAAGCAAGATATGTATATATATATATATATATATATATATATATATATATATACATATCTTGCTTAAATTTAAATCGATAATAAAAAATACTTTTTATTCATTCACTCAAGTTTAAATACATTTATGTAAACTTGTGGTGGAAGACACTTGATGGTTATACAGTTTTTTTAAAACAATAACTCATTAATTAGATTTAATTAATTTTAGTTTTATATGGGTTAAACACTTTACAAAAGGGCCAATGTATGCAATATAGTTATTTCGTCCCTTAATAAATAATTTATTCCATTATGTATTTTAATAATTAATTAAGCTTTCTATTTTGCCACTTAATATTGTGATTCTGTCGCATGTATATGCGTATTTATATTAATTGTATTATTATTTAATAAAAAATAACTCAAATAAAATTTTTCTCAGTTGGCTTGAGTAGGAATTAAATGTATTTTATTTTACTTCTTCATTTATAATACTATTACATTGTCATTATAAATTAAAGTATTTTCTTCCTATGCATAGTGCTCGGTGTTAGACAAAATTAAAAAAAATAACACATATCATCATTCGTCTTTGGGAATCATAGAATGAAATTATAAATCACAAATTACATTTAAATGGACAGTTTCTATTTTACCAATAACGACAGATATTTAGTGTATAGATTTAACTGATTTATCGATTTTTAAACAGCTGAACACTTTACATTATCCAATTGCTACAGTTGCACTATTCAATAACTATTTACCGAATTCGAAACAGCTGATCGCTTTTATTCGTCATTAACTATAGGTGATGTTCTGAGACAAAATATTTGTAAAATCCCTATTTACCACGCCTGTACGAAGGTTCCCTCCAAATGTTAAGCCCACATCTATTATAGTTTAGGGCACTCGTTGATAAGAATCAATCAGTCAATATATCTTCTTTTATAAATATAGATAAATAAACTGTTAAATATTTAAAATTATTTCTCCCATGTAAAATTACACTTGGTAAATACATCTGTCCATTTTAAAGGTGAATTTTCAATTAATCCTACTAGTTCAAACTCTCCTGATATATATCTTTTTCAAGCTTTCAAGCGTTATTAAAATACATTTTATTATCTATTCAAGTTCATATACATTTTTTCAAAATGTGTAGTGGATGATACTTGATAATTATACAGATTTTTAAAAATATTAATTTAATAATTAAATAATTTTAGTTTTATACGGGAGAATAACTTTGCAGAAAGGGGCAAGGTATGGAATATAGTTACTCCGTCCCATTTGGCCAAAAATAAATGATAACTTATGATTTCATAAAATAGCTGATTTAATGTTACAGGTTATGTGGTAGAACAGCTGTTTTAACGTATAGGTTATCTTACTTTATCTATATTAGTTGTAATTATTTAATACAAAGTAACTAAAATAAAATTTGACTTTTTTGACTCAAGTAGGAATAAACTTTAAAATATTTTTGTATATATTACTTGTTCTATACCAACACCCTATAAACATTTTCTAATATTACCCAAGTTATGTCATTTCTTGTATTTATTCCCCGCGACCTTGTAGAACTCCTTTTGTGAAGAAATTCTTCTCAAATATATAAATCTTAAAATTGCAATATTACTAAGCGTTAGTTACGTTAAATAGATTCAGTAGATATCTAAAGTTTATGGATTCCTAATGTAGATAGTTTCTACTTGTGGGAGATGTAGAAGAATATTAAGGCGATGAACTAGGTTTGCCACAATTAATAAGGGGGTCGAGGGTAAGGCTGAACGCAACTGTCTGTCAGGAGAATAAAGTATCTTAATGTAGTAATTTAAAATTCAATGTAAATATCAGCAAAAACAAAATAACTAAAAGATTTTGAAATTTTAATTTCAATCTAAATTAATCCAATTATTTAAACACAAATAAATATAATTGAAATTAATGCAAGTAATAAAACCAAAATACGCTCAAGTACCGTCTTAAGTTGACTCAACCTGTCAAGCAATGTAATCCTATAAAATAAGGTGGATACGGCTAATACACCGTGCTGAGTAATCCTTTGATTTATGTAGGTTGGCACTACTGTAATATTGAGGTGGGCGGAGTTTAACTATGTAAAGTCCCTGTGACGTCATTGATTTATTGTTTTGTAGTATTTTATATAATTACAATGTTGCAAATATTGCTAATATTGTTATATGAAATGGTAATAGATTATGTTAGATTCTGTGAACACTCCAGATTGGAAACATGTAGTCTAATATACAAATATTTAACTAAAAGCACTTACACATATATTAGTATGCTATAGTGCAGACCTCGTAACCGCGCACTCGGCCTTTAGAGATCGAAGTAGGCGAGAAGGGAGGAAAAGGGTCAGTATAAATGCTTTCCTACATATGGACTGTCAAAACACTGACTTGCATGAAACGATCGACATTAGATAAAAGTCGATGATAAATTAGCTTCTTTATGGAATAACAAACAATCTTGATGTATGTGTAGACCAATCGGATGTAGAAACTGTTGATGTATAAAATATTCTGAATATGTAACCTGTTTTCAGAATTGGTAGTACAAGAGAAATATCACAAGGCCAAGTAAACGGTTACGTAGTCCACACTATACTATTGTCTATAGTAGCACTTACTTTTCTGAATTTTGAAGACGGGTGTTTCAGACGTGTCCCATTATCAACTCAAATTGTTGCGGTCTGAGTTGACAATAGGATACATCTCCCGAAACGGCCGTCCTCAATAATCCTAAGGAAGTGCTACTATACTGAAGGAAGTATATCATACTGACATATGTGCAAGGGTTTTTAGTTAAAAACGGGTAGCACTAATGAAAACAACATGAAATAATATAGTTCTAAACGTTAGCTATATAGCTATATTAGCTATATATAGGAAACGTAATAGGAAATTAGAAGATAATTGAGTCTAAAGTATAAAGCTATGGACAGTGATAAAATAGATCAATGTAAAAGGTTTCAATAAATATAATAGTAAAACGGATTATTTTACTACAAAAATACTTTTGCTCTCCTAAAAAACAATATTACGTGTTTTGAGTGTACATGAATGAATAAGTTTATTTTACGTATGACCACTATATCGATAGTCAAGTGTCAGATCGTTTAAACTGGACAAAATACATGTAAATCTGGTCATATTTTACTATAAAGGAATGATACGCGCATTCTAAATAATGTGTCAGCTGTTTTCATTGACATACATATATTACACAACTCACAAGTTTTGTTATGAAGATATACATCCATTAGCCTAACATTGTGCAAAGACTTTAGAAGAAGTTCCACAAGAGGCCTAATTTTGATGAGGGAAACAGGAAATCTGATTAGGGTATTGTCTCCCTTCAATCAAAATTAAATGAACAACCGGGAAATTGAATATTTTTTTTTTTGCAATTCAATAAAATATAAAGTAGGGGACATTTTTCCCTAGAGTTTCAATGATTGGCTAAAAATATCTATATTTGTTAGCTCTTATTTTTATAAATAACTAGCTGTAACCTGCCACGCTTTGCTGTGGCACATTGTGGTTGCATTATTGAGAAATAAGGAACAAAACAAAACCTTATAGAAGTTTAATTTTGCAATACAGAGGCCAAGGCAATACAGAGCTAAGTTTATGTCCTTTTTTGAAGAAACCGTTGCCAGAATCAATCTGATATGAAATTATTTTCAAGAACCCCCCCCCCCCCCGCCTCACTCTGTCATTTATCATTTGCATTATCCGATCATAAATGCTCTTATTTTCACGCGTTAATTTGAGAATTTTTTATTGGTCATATGCTTGGAGATTACCGGTGTTGTAACCCTATTCACGGGGTAAATACACATAAAATTAAGCGGTTGCAGCTCCGGTGGTTGTTTCTATCCCCAAATAACCTCTACTTACGATTTTGTAAACAACGTGGCTCAATCACGTAAGGTGAATATTCAATTCAGATTTTATAGTAATATGAATAGCATGCACGTGGATACGTTTCTTTTTTTTTATTAAAGCGTTTAATTGAGAACAGGCAATGTTTTACACGCGACTGTGAATGGCGTTAACTAGTATGGCGAGTGAGCATTCGCTTGGGGTAGATGGCTATGATGTTGGTACACAGCTGACTCTTAAAAAATCTTTCTTGCGGTCGCGGGTATGTTACTAACGCATTATATATATATATATATATATATATATATATATATATATATATATCGCAATATGTATTCTTGTGAATTAATAAAGAACTAAGTCAAAATACAAATACAAGAATTATAAATTGTAACAATTTATAATTTTTGTATTTGTATTTTGACTTAGTTTTATATATATATATATATATATATATATATATATATATATATAAACTATCTTTACAACGGTTTGTATGTTACGTCAAATTTTTGTCTCAATCGCTACGAAATGTTTTGAATTTTCGAAGCGTACACAAACATTATTATATAGCGTTATTATATAAAAAGATAAAATGTGCGTTCGAAAAATATAGTAGATGGTGTGTATGGTAAGTGTACTTATATAAGTCGTTGAATCACAGGTTTCGATAATGGAGAATCTTCCAAAAACGTCAAGAGTTTGCCAAAAATCAACCTAGGTTAATAGGTTAAAAGTAATTGAGGTAAACGGGATATTTAAAGTATTATTAGTTCCTAATAATTTTTTAAAAATTACAGAATAACAGCTGTAGTAATATGTGTAAAATAAATTTAAATTCTCATCTCGCTACAATGACGTCATCTATGCCAATGTCTGTCGATAAATACCACTTCAAATCGTATGAATATATATGGAAAGCTGCAAATATTTGACGTCTTCAAGAGGAAACCAATCCCCGTCCTACCTTTACGATAAATCAAATAACATCCAACACATAAATACCGCCCACTCATTGCTTCTACGCCAAAAGTGTCAGTTTTGTTGAGAATGAATGCACAAGATATAGCTTGCAGTATAATTTTAGCACCCTTAAATGTTGTTTCGCTCAATATATTGTTAATGAAACGACTTTTAAAAATACACTTGTCTAAAATGTAGAATGCAAATATTGTCTAACACTCTGTTTTTTCACTCCACATATTGTCTAAAACATAGAGTGCAACATAAATTTTCGAACTAGGTTTAGCGATGTTGTGAAAGATATAAATCGAATACAAATTACAAAATGTACTTTTGAACTAGTTAATAAATTAAAGTGGTTTTTCTTTCGAACTTGTGGCTTCTACTCACTTGACACATTGTTAATTGATCAATTCTTTGTATGGCTTTGTGTCACTATCATAATCAATTTTGTCAAGACATAGCTTTATATACAGAGACGAAGCTTTTATTATATTCTTTTGTTCAATTCTTAGAATATCGATTCCATTAATTAATTCCCAAACGTCATTGTTTCGTCTGATAGACTGCGATAGGAAATAGTTTCCTTTTTCTTTTCATACAAAATGATTTACTTCAGTCGAACAATAAAACTAATTCAACTTGACTCAGTTCCTAAAAAACCCATAAAGATAACGTAGAGTTGTTTGAATCGAAACGATTGTGTCGCCGATAAGTTCCTGACTTTAAACTACTCTTGTCCTGGAAGACGTATCCAAATAGTTTTGAAACTTTTTTTTTTTAATTTACCTAAAACTCAACTTGGGAAATAAAGTTAATCATAATAGTTCCCACTATTACCACAAGAAAGCGACACTGCCTCACTTAATTCTATTTAGCGCTAATATTTCTTTACTTTACAACGGACAGAACCTAACAAGCCACCAAATCAATCTGTCACTAGGGATGGTCGATATTTTCTGTCACGGTGACTCGTCACTGATATTCGTTTGTCGCTGGTGGTACCAGTTACAAATATGAAAAATGTCAGTCCCAATGACAATGGATCGATCGGAAGTTGCCTCTGTTGTGATTGGGCAAAAATGTCGCAGTCACAGGATGAAACGGCTGTCATTAATTGAGTTGTCGCTGTCACTGGTTCTTTCTCACCACTCAGCTCACGGCACCGATTATCGTGCTGTGTCGTTGACTGAAGGGGATGGGGGTTGTTTCTGTTGTGATTGGGCATAAAGTAGCTGTCGCGACTGAAAAGTTACTGCCATTATTTGACTTGTCGCTGTTACGGGTTCTACTCATTTTCGTCGTGTGTGGGTGGTCAATTTGTGTCAGATTTCAAGATAATGAGAGTGTTGTGTACAGTAGACGCCATTTCGCACTCGGTAGTTTGTTCTTAATTTTAGTTTAGAGATTATTTTAAATAAAATGTGCCTTTTAAAAAAGAAAAAAGCGAGGGGTGTAATCATGTCACCAGTTGGTATGTCTGCTTGTTATTGGTACATACAGAGTATGTGTATCCCTTGTCACCGGTACTAAAGTCACCGGTAAAAATCACTGATCCAAACCTGGCGCTGTCACTAAAATCACTGGAGCGACCATTCCTATCTGTCATTAAACACGTCTCATGAATTTTTTTTATAATTAATATAATTAAATTTATATCTCTGTTTACTACAAAAGGATGCAATAAGAACTCAGTAAATCTAACTACAAGTATGTGTCTTTAACTCCAAGTAGAGGCTGCAATTCCAACTAAGAGGATCTAATTCAAAGCTCAAGTTATATTTCAAAATAATTGAGTGCGAGCTAAAATTTAACCCTCTACGACTGAGCTTCTGTATCAGTTAAGCTACTTAATATTATTTTCTAATAGATATAAAATATAATCAGCTAAATCCTCTAAAATTGTTTTCTGTACAGATTAGACCCAAAACCTTCAGCGAAAGATCTACAAACCATCAGCTGTAAAAAACGACCTATCTATTGTCATTCTCTAAATATATTTATAGCAAGCTGCTTAACAAAGATATCTTAAAATTTACCTTAGGAATAAATCGTTATCAAGAAAACTCCTCGATGTACTTGAATGCCGATTAAATATATACCATTGCAATTTTGTTACCCGCTATGTAAAACATTGTAAACTAATTAACAAATACACGAATAGTTGAAGAAAAATATGTAAAAGTTTTTTCAACTGAGAACTCCCATTATTCTAACAGGGTCAACAGCGAATTAGCTAACATACTCAGTTTAATTGTATTATATCGATTGCTTGCCAATTAATCAAAGTAATTATTTCCTTATAGCTATGTATACTTTCCACGGGAAAATCCTGTTTAAAAGGAAAAACTCTAAGTTCTTTTTTCGGGGTCAGTAACCTTCCAACCGGTGGAGGTACAGTTGGAAAGTTCGATGGAATGAAACTTAAATACTAAACACCTTCATACAAAAGAAATGAAAGATTTCTTTTCCATTGAAAAGGTTTACTTTCGTCTTCATTTTAGCTTCTACAAACAGTGTAAGGTTTAGATTTAGTTGTCACTTTCAAAACATTGACGCCGCGATCGTTCAATGGGGGGGGGGGAGTGGATAAAGCTAAAGAACATGTAGGCTTTCTGCGACGTTGGGGGGGGGAATAGGGTGCGAATTTAGAAAAGAAAAGGCTAAAGACATGACCTTCACTTATTATTGAGCAGTGGGAGACAATCATGATTTGTTTGGCTTCGACTCCTGTATTCAGCGCCGGATTTTAGCACAAGAAAGGGACTCACTTAAAGGATGACATTCATATACTTAACTCTTTTTTGTTTAATAAACAATTTTTATTTCATTATAAAAGATAAAAACTGTTATTATAGTACAGTGATACCCCGTACTTAAGCGATATGTGGGACCGAGCGGTAACCGTGTAAGTCGAATTCGCTTAAGTCCAGGTATACTTTTACATACAATCACATGGGAATCATGTTTATTTGACCAAAGACTAAAAAAAATAATAATTTAGGAAGAAAATGTGTATGTATTAAAATCTTAAATACATAATACAACAAAAGCTTATATCATATACGTACATATTGTAAAAAGAAGTTATTTTGACATAAAAGGCTTCATAAAATCTAGTGTATTCGTTTGAACAATTGAAGATTTTTTTCTTCTAATGCAGAATTTCGTCGTAGCTCGCTAATTTTTTTTGTTTTGGGGCAGAAATACGATCATCGTTGGGTCTATGTTTTCAAAAATTTGTAAGCCTGGCTCAATTGAACTAAGGCCTTTTGTCAAGTTTCTAACCGTCATTTTATTTTCTACGTCAACTAGGTCTAAAGAATCTGCGTTTTTAAGGTCTTTCTCTTGCTCACACATTTCTATGAGCTCTTAAATTAATTGTCAGCTCCTGATTGTGTAAATCTAGCAGTTCTTAAACGTTATCATTATCCACTTCTAAATTTGATTGTCTGGCAAAACCGACAACTTCTTCAATCACTTCAGTAATTTTATCAGACTCTGGCACTGAACTCGCTTCAGTTTCAGGGGCGAAACAAATAGACACTCCCTTTTTCAAAGTTTTTTATGAAAGTTTATTCCAAGATTGTCCAATGATTCTCAAAGCATCTAAACATTAATTTTTTTACCAAAATCTTTAAAAGAGAGCTCGCTGTTCTGTCTCGTAGCTTACTGCAAATGATCTTGTGTAATAAGCTCTAAATGCTTTGATGACTCCCTGATTCATTGGTTCAAGCAAATTATTTGTGTTTGGTGACAAAAATATCACATTCACGTGTGTGTCGAAATTAGTTAAAGTAGTCGGAGGATGGCCAGGTGAATTGTCAATTAATAGGAATTACTTTAAAAGGAATTTGTTTAGACCGACATTAATGTTCGACTTGAGGTATGAAATGATGACCAAAAAAGTCCTCAAAAAAAAGCTGTCACCCTAGCCTTCCTGATTCGACTTCCAAATCACGGGCAAGCTAGCTTTAAAAATATTTTCTAATATCCTTGGATTATCTGAGCGATAAACTATCAGAGGTTGCAACTTACAGTCACCAGCTTTATTATGCGCCAACCACCACTGTCAATCTGTCTTTGGCGGCCTTAAAACCTGCAAATATTTTCTCTTCATGAGCTATAAAAGTTCGCTCAGGCATTTC
The DNA here is from genome assembly GCA_036971475.1 of Prosapia bicincta. Lineage (NCBI taxonomy): Eukaryota > Metazoa > Arthropoda > Insecta > Hemiptera > Cercopidae > Prosapia > Prosapia bicincta. The sequence goes on along the minus strand of JBAIZL010000002.1, from coordinate 16,887,968 downwards.
CTTCCAGTACAGGCCACTTTCCGCATAAGTCGGACATCATGATATAAAACCACGTAATTTGGGATTCGCATAAGACGGGTTAACATAAGTCGAGGTATTACTGTATATAATTTTTAATATTTTATCATATGTTTGATTTATATCTGTAATACAAATTGTATATATTCGAATACAATTTTCTTCCTTCCCTAACAATTAAATATTTTCTTTTACTGACGCGTTTCGGAATGACTCTATTTTCAAAACTTAAATGGTACTATTCACAAAGAGTAACGTACTATTTGAGCTTTAAAAGAGGAGTCATTCCGAAACGCCACAACGAAAGTGTAGAAACGTTACTAAAGGCAGAAAAATATAGTCGAATATATACAAATATATATGCACTAAAGATGAGTATATCAAGAATTTTAATATTAGTAAGTTTACAATTAGTTGATTATAAAATTTTAATCAATAATATGATTGTTGTATATTTTATAGCAATGTTTTCATGATATCGTCTACATCAATGATGAGAACTAGGTCAATACTTGTAGTTATATTTGTGAGATCATTTAAACCCTTTTGAGTTGGATTGAAAAGTTAGGGGGCAGCCCAAATAGTGCAGGGCAGTGCCCTATGCAAATTTTGCGCTGCCTATATAAAGTACTGCAGTGCTACCAGGAATGTTACCTAGCCACTAATAACACAAAATGTTTATATTTACACAATAATTCAATTTTGAAATATAATTTATTACGCGATTTTTAGTTAATGATACTAATTTAAATTTTAGTTCTATTTTACATCTACTCAACCTGTGAAGCATTGCAATCCAGTGTATTAAACTGATTAATACTCTGATTTGTGTAGGTTGGCTCCACTGTCATATTGAGGTGGGCGGTGCTGAACTATGTAAAGACCCTGTGATGTCATTTATCGCTTGTATATTTTGGGGGAATTACTTGTATAATGTTGACAATCTCTTCTTCAAATAATTTGAATTATTATTCTAGAAGGTTTTCTCAGTTACTGTGAATGTATAAAGTAACATTACGCTTTCAAGATCCATTTAAGTCTCACAACATCCCTCGTCAATATCTTTCGCTCTTTCTCAACATATGATCCATTTTTCTAAACGTCGCTTGTCACCTGATATTTTCAGCCTGAAACCTTTCATCTGTTTACATTTCCTCTAGGTTATATTTATTTTTCATACACGAATGAGTTTCGTGATTCATCTTTATCGCTCTCAGTATTTTTTTAACCTTCACACTCTCAGTGACAAGGCTTTATTATTCTATTTCGTCTTATTCACTCTTCTGCTCTATTCTATTCTTATTACTCCTATCTTGTTACTTCACTTCTTCCTGTTCAGTTTTCAATTTTTACAACGTTAAATCCCTTAGGATTTTTTGGTAAGCGATATATTATCTAAAGATTTAATAGTGTTATATAGATGGGTTTCAATTTTAGAACAAAAGATTATCACTAAATGTTGATAAATCTCTTTTATTTTCTGTCTACTTCTCTCCTCGGGGTTTTCTTTGAAGCTCAAAATCGGTCTAAACTGTAAAAAATTACGATGTTTAGGTATTTATTTTAGATCAGTAGTTATAAAGCTCAGCTTTAAGGAGATCGTGGTCCCTGCAAGACGTTCTAAGGATCTATTACAGCTGTCGCCGCCTCTCCGTCCCCCATCTCAAATTTCTTCTGTTATACGTTAATGCCGCTTATAGGTTTCTTGCGCTCATTGCTTCGTCGATGCCATCACGCCAACTTCTTCTTTTATTGCCTCTCTTTATTTTCTCAGGGGAAATCTACTACAGCATCTTCCACGGTCATCTGTCTTCTCCCATTCTCTTTACATGTCCAAATCTAATTTCCTTCGTTCTATTTCCCCATTTATACTTTTTTCTATCCATATCCATTTCGTTACAAATTTGTTCATCTCTGACCCTTTCAAGTCCTTATTTACCGCAGCTTTCTTGTGAATAGTCTATTTCCAACGTCCTTAGTTTTTTTATTAAGTATGGTAACATCCCAAACGTCTGAACAGTAGAGTGTGACGCTCTGAACAATAGTTTTATAAATGTGTTTTCTTGTTTCTTTCGTGATTGTCTTTCGCCACATTAAGGTTCGTTTTACTGCTCTGCCGTTGTTATTCTTTCCCTGATTTCACCCTTACTTTTCCCATACTATCTCGATATTTGCACGTTTGTATCCCTTGATTTCGCTGTTTTTCTAAGCTAAGGTCGCAAATTTCGTGTTTGCCTACTATTAGATATTCATATTTTGGAATGTTCATTGTTACGCCTGTTGCCTTATATTCCTCCTGCTACTTTCTTATCGTATAACTAAGAATGTGTTCGTCTTCTGCTATTGTGATGTGATGATCCACGAATAATAATGTATAGCTTATCTTCTCCCACCCTTACTATTTCCTTAGGGATTTGTCCAGTATATATAAGATGGGTGATAACATAGCTAAGTAGGTTGCACTGATACTTTATTTATTTTAGACCAAGAATCGTTTCACTTTACACAAGATCGATCCACAGTTGAAGACGTTGACTAAGGCTAGAGACACTGCTCTGCCTTTAAATCTTTTCCTGATCTCATCCTCACTATTGATTTTCTTATTATTGATCGTTGACTGAGGCTAGAGACACTGTTCTGTCTTTAAATCTTTACCTGATCTCATCCTCGCTATTGCTTTTCTTATTATTGATCGTTGACTGAGGCTAGAGACACTGTTCTGTCTTTAAATCTTTACCTGATCTCATCCACACTATTGCTTTTCTTGTTAATGATCGTTGACTGAGGCTAGAGACACTGTTCTGCCTTTAAATCTTTTCCTAATCTCATCCTCACTATTGTTTTTCTTGTTAATGATCGTTGACTGAGGCTAGAGACACTGTTCTGCCTTTAAATCTTTTCCTGATCTCATCCTCACTATTGCTTTTCTTGTTAATAATCGTTGACTGAGGCTAGAGACACTGCTCTGCCTTTAAATCTTTTCCTGATCTCATCCTCACTATTGCTTTTCTTGTTAATAATCGTTGACTGAGACTAGAGACACTGCTCTGGCTTTAAGTCTTTTCCTGATCTCATCCTCATTATTGCTTTTCTTGTAAATAATCGTTGACTGAGGCTAGAGACACTGCTCTGCCTTTAAATCTTATCCTGATCTCATCCTCACTATTGCTTTTCTTATTAATGATCGTTGACTGAGGCTAGAGACACTGCTCTGCCTTTAAATCTTTTCTAATCTCATCCTCACTATTGCTTTTCTTATTAATGATCGTTGACTGAGGCTAGAGACACTGCTCTGCCTTTAAATCTTTTCCTGATCTCATCCTCACTATTGCTTTTCTTGTTAATAATCGTTGACTGAGGCTAGAGACACTGCTCTGCCTTTAAATATTTTCCTGATCTCATCCTCACTATTGCTTTTCTTGTTAATAATCGTTGACTGAGGCTAGAGACACTGCTCTGGCTTTAAATCTTTTCCTGATCTCATCCTCACTATTGCTTTTCTTGTTAATAATCGTTGACTGAGGCTAGAGACACTGCTCTGCCTTTAAATATTTTCCTGATCTCATCCTCACTATTGCTTTTCTTGTTAATAATCGTTGACTGAGGCTAGAGACACTGTTCTGTCTTTAAATCTTTACCTGATCTCATCCTCACTATTGCTTTTCTTGTTAATGATCGTTGACTGAGGCTAGAGACACTGTTCTGCCTTTAAATCTTTTCCTAATCTCATCCTCACTATTGTTTTTCTTGTTAATGATCGTTGACTGAGGCTAGAGACACTGTTCTGCCTTTAAATCTTTTCCTGATCTCATCCTCACTCTTGCTTTTCTTGTTAATAATCGTTGACTGAGGCTAGAGACACTGCTCTGCCTTTAAATCTTTTCCTGATCTCATCCTCACTATTGCTTTTCTTGTTAATAATCGTTGACTGAGACTAGAGACACTGCTCTGGCTTTAAGTCTTTTCCTGATCTCATCCTCATTATTGCTTTTCTTGTAAATAATCGTTGACTGAGGCTAGAGACACTGCTCTGCCTTTAAATCTTATCCTGATCTCATCCTCACTATTGCTTTTCTTATTAATGATCGTTGACTGAGGCTAGAGACACTGCTCTGCCTTTAAATCTTTTCTAATCTCATCCTCACTATTGCTTTTCTTATTAATGATCGTTGACTGAGGCTAGAGACACTGCTCTGCCTTTAAATCTTTTCCTGATCTCATCCTCATTATTGCTTTTCTTGTAAATAATCGTTGACTGAGGCTAGAGACACTGCTCTGCCTTTAAATCTTTTCCTGATCTCATCCTCACTATTGCTTTTCTTATTAATGATCGTTGACTGAGGCTAGAGACACTGCTCTGCCTTTAAATCTTTTCTTGATCTCATCCTCACTATTGCTTTTCTTATTAATGACGCCTCTAGATATTTGCACGTCAGTACTCCCTTGGTCTCACTATAAATAATAAGTAAAAAAAACTAAAAAACAAACTGACAGTAAATCTGACTGAACTATTCTAACTAATCTATCGTTTCCTGTTTTTTGTGTTGTATATTTTCAAGAAGACTTTCAGACAGTGCAACCGTTAAAAAATGCCCGAATTCGCAAAACAAATAAATACAAATATTTTTAGAAGAAACAATTTTAAAAAAACGCAAAAAGTAAAACATTTGGCATTTACTTATCAAATTTTTTAACAACATTATTAAGGAGTAGTTTAACGATACTAGTCCATTGGCGGTTAGTGGGGACGAAATGGGCTGCGATATCTTTCTTGTCCGAATATATTTCAAAGAGAGTCTTTACGATAATTTCTTTTTTACTTTTTTAATTTAACATAAAGCTTTGTTCAGAAGTGATTTAAAAGTTGGTAAAACACGAACTTTAAATAACAGTGTTTTTACATATAATATTTCTTATATTTAAAATAAAAAACCGTTACTGGAAACCCTTCGCCCCTCAGCCTACCCTATACTCGTATATCTCAGGTAGGGGAGGTTACATGGCTTGAATAAATATTAGAATCGTTGCCACAAACCCCTTCATCGCCTCCGACCGTCTTGAATTATTTCGGTCTCTATAAACTTTTATACAACAAAGCCAAAGATCTCGCCGTTGGAGTTTAGATTGTATTTCAAGCCGACGCTAGTAGTTAAAATAGCATAAGCTTAAGAACGTGCAATGATTACACAATGAAAACGTCAGTCAAAGGCTGTTTAATTCATTTCATTGTATATGAGGCATTACAAAGGTCAGTTGAGGCCTAATGCCCTGTGACTAATGACATTGAAAAAATAAAAAAGCTTACACATAAAAAAGCTTTTCCACATATAATTTCTATTAAAGGAAAACATAATAAAAGGAACATAATAAAACATATAAAAGAAACACAATATAGGTCATGTGACGTTATATAGAGAGGAAACTATCTTGATTATGGTAAGCATTATAACTTAAGCATGGTATGCTCTATGTTTTTATAGTAATTTTTCCTACATTTGAACTCTGCATGCATGGTTTAAGGATCCCGAATTATCCGATACAGAGTATCGGATAATTTCCTATTTTGAACAAATCACTGGGTACCTTCATCTAGATTCACAACTCTTATAATATATAGGTTGGTGAAACAATTTAATTCATTCTACCCCTTTTTATCTCATTTCGGTAGGATATTCGAAAAGTTGTATTATTAACTGCGTCCAGACCCTTCTGGTCTTAACCTCTGTGGTCTTTATTCGACTTTACAATGTCATATTTGTAACAAATCACTGGGTACCTTTATTATCTAGATTTAACAAACCAAATTATATTTAAGTAGTTGAACAATTTAATTCACTCTACACCTTTAAATCACATTCCGTTAGATATTCTCGATGTTATTTTATCACCTGAGTGGAGACCCTTATGGTCTTAATCTCTACGGTATTTTAACCGTCTTTACAATTTCCTATTTTGAACAAATCACTGGGTACCTTCATTATCTAGATTTAAAAACCCTAATAATATTGGGAGGGCCGATGACCACTCTAGGCCTTACAATAAAGCTTCGAGCTGTTACAAATGTCTGTAGCCCCCTAGCTTAGGCATAAAGCTAATCACCCAGTCGAGAGTCACGAGTTCGCAGTGGGGGTGGGATTGCTCACCCTGGGCTATACATTCTGCTTAACATTACAAGTATCTTTGTGTTCTTTAGATGTAGACGTTCGGGGTTGAAACTTTGTCTACTCTCTTCAATTTTCGAAATCCTTATTTTTCACAACTTGTGCAGAGTCCACTACTAAGAGCAGATTTAGCTCCTTCCGGGGTCTTACGGAAGAAATATTGTTGACCGAGGGCAGGAGGAATAAAGGAATAAACACACTATTTACATGGTACCTTGTATATTGTGAGACATACCCTAATACGTTTAAGTACTAGATGTATTGCAGTTAAAAGCACTTTTTAATAGAAAATATGAATATATATAATGTCTTATTAATTCATATTATCAATGATGAAGGAAGTCTAAATAGCAAAGTTTTATGAAGAGTCTAATTATAAAAGGAAGGGTGCAGGAGAATTTATTTGGACCTATATAAAGAGAAACAAAATTCTGTAGATAAAATGATAGATTTGAAATGTTTTCAATATCGCATATAATTCTACTATAAACAAGTAATATAATCAAAACATTTTTCAAGTCAATTCCTACTTATGTGAACAAAATTATTTTAGTTACTTTTTATTAAATAATTACAATTAATATAAATAAGTTTATGTGAGGCTATGGGTTTAATCATCTTATGCATAACGTATAGGGCCTAACATAATATCAGTGGTTTTATTTTATCATACGTTATCACTTGTTTCATGGCAAATGTGACGATATTGCATACCTTTCTCCTTTGTGAAAAGTTTTCCCCCCATAAGAAACTAAATTAATTGATTAACACGTATGATACCGAGCGGCGCATATACGAGTATGCGACGTCTGGCTTCTCTCAGACTGGCGGTAAAAATTCGATCTTTCCACACAGACCACGTTAATGTGGATCCGACCTTCTTTAAAGACCAAAAAAGGAATGTGGTTGTAATAAGTTATTATACTACATAAAAACACCGCAAGTATGTTTGTTGAATGTTTATTTTGTTTTTGCTGTTAGTGTTTTTTGGGATGGCGCATATATGCCCCGGCCAGTCTATAGCACGAAATCCTATCGTCAACCGAGCGTCCCACGTAAGCGTCACTATAAAGGCTAATATAAAAATAGCTAAATAGCTCGTCTTGGCTGGTCATGCTAGACGGGTTGCTTATATAAGCTTATATATAGCGAAAAAGACAATATAAATATTATTATAAGAGAGACAAAATATGTTTACATTTGATTTCTAAACACAGTACATAATATTTAAAACTCACCATTCATTTGTGACATGTTTTCATCTCTTGTGATAAATGTCATTTAGAGTAAACCTACTAAAACGTGATCATTCATAACAAAAACTGCCTCAGTGGCACGAAGGAATAAACATGAGTGTCATTTTTATGTCATTGACCTTGATAACTGAGAGACCAAATGTCCAACACTAACGTCAGACATGTCTACAGACAGATACCAATATATCAAGCCGTTAAAGTAAACCACTGACGTGTCAGAGGAATAAACCTAACGCACAAACAGTGTTCCAAATATGAGCCGTCGGTCCATTTTAACTACTCCGAGCGACGCATATGTGGAACGTCAGTCCTGGACGAGAAACCATACGCGCATATGTGAGTCGGATTTTGTTGACATTGCGGTAGCGACCGTGTTAACTCTAAATAATGAATTAATATTTGTGATACACATTTTTTCAATAGAAATAAATAATCAGTATTTAAAGTTAAATGCACAGATTAGAGCTAGTTCTGATAGCTACGGTAGAGAGCAGCACCTCGAGGTATAACTATTTCAACTCAACTTAGAGATGTGCAATGTATAAAAGTAAATAGATAGCCTAAATCCCGTATTTATGTTATTGTTTAGGCGAAACGATCAACTAAACTCAGTAATTCTTAGTCAACGAAATAGACCAAGATAAGTATAGTAATATTCAAAAAATGGACCAAAAAATACACAGTAATATCCAAGATACTGACTGAAAATGGGACTGTAATATCCAAAATACAGACCGAGATAGGGACAGTATTATCCAAGATACGGACCGAGATAGGGACAGTAATATCCAAGATACGGACCGAGAAAGGGACAGAAAAATTCAAGAAATGGAGCAAAAATAGACAGTAATATCCAAGATACGGACCGAGATAGGGACAGTAATATCCAAAATACAGACCGAGATAGAGACAGTAATACGCAAGATACGGACCGAGATAGGGACAGTAATATCCAAGATACGGACCGAGAAAGGGACAGAAAAATTCAAGAAATGGAGCAAAAATAGACAGTAATATCCAAGATACGGACCGAGATAGGGACAGTAATATCCAAAATACAGACCGAGATAGAGACAGTAATACGCAAGATACGGACCGAGATAGGGACAGTAATATCCAAGATACGGACCGAGAAAGGGACAGAAAAATTCAAGAAATGGAGCAAAAATAGACAGTAATATCCAAGATACAGACCGAGATAGGGACAGTAATATCCAAAATACAGACCGAGATAGAGACAGTAATACGCAAGATACGGACCGAGATAGGGACAGTAATATCCAAGATACGGACCGAGAAAGGGACAGAAAAATTCAAGAAATGGAGCAAAAATAGACAGTAATATCCAAGATACGGACCGAGATAGGGACAGTAATATCCAAGATACGGACCGAGATAGGGACAGTAATATTCAAGATACGGACCGAGATAGGGACAGTAATATCCAAGATACGGACCGAGATAGGGACAGTAATATCCAAGATACGGACCGAGATAGAGACAGTAATACGCAAGATACGGACCGAGATAGGGACAGTAATATCCAAGATACGGACCGAGAAAGGGACAGAAAAATTCAAGAAATGTAGCAAAAATAGACAGTAATATCCAAGATACGGACCGAGATAGGGACAGTAATATCCAAGATACGGACCGAGAAAGGGACAGAAAAATTCAAGAAATGGAGCAAAAATATACAGTAATATCCAAGACACGGACCGAGATAGGGACAGTAATATCCAAGATATGGACCGAGAAAGGGACAGAAAAATTCAAGAAATGGAGAAAAAATAGACAGTAATATCCAAGATACGGACCGAGATAGGGACAGTAATATCCAAGATACGGACCGAGAAAGGGACAGAAAAATTCAAGAAATGGAGCAAAAATAGACAGTAATATCCAAGATACGGACCGAGATAGGGACAGTAATATCCAAGATACGGACCGAGATAGGGACAGTAATATTCAAGATACGGACCGAGATAGGGACAGTAATATCCAAGATACGGACCGAGATAGGGACAGTAATATCCAAGATACGGACCGAGATAGAGACAGTAATACGCAAGATACGGACCGAGATAGGGACAGTAATATCCAAGATACGGACCGAGAAAGGGACAGAAAAATTCAAGAAATGGAGCAAAAATAGACAGTAATATCCAAGATACGGACCGAGATAGGGACAGTAATATCCAAGATACGGACCGAGAAAGGGACAGAAAAATTCAAGAAATGGAGCAAAAATAGACAGTAATATCCAAGATACGGACCGAGATAGGGACAGTAATATCCAAGATATGGACCGAGATAGGAACAGTAATATCCAAGATACGGACCGAGATAGGGACAGTAATATCCAAGATACGGACCGAGAAAGGGACAGAAAAATTCAAGAAATGGAGCAAAAATAGACAGTAATATCCAAGATACGGACCGAGATAGGGACAGTAATATCCAAGATACGGACCGAGATAGGGACAGTAATATCCAATATACGGACCGAGATAGGGACAGTAATATCCAAGATACGGACCGAGAAAGGGACAGAAAAATGCAAGAAATTTAGCAAAAATAGACAGTAATATCCAAGATACGGACCGAGATAGGGACAGTAATATCCAAGATACGGACCGAGAAAGGGACAGAAAAATTCAAGAAATGGAGCAAAAATAGACAGTAATATCCAAGATACGGACCGAGATAGGGACAGTAATATCCATGATACGGTCCGAGATAAGGACAGTAATATTCAAGAAATGGACCAAAAAATAGACAGTAATATCCAAGATACGGACCGAGATAGAGACAGTAATAACCAAAAAACTGACCGAGAAAGGGACAGTAAAATCCGAGATCTGGAGCAAAATTATTAACCAGACAAATTTATACGATCCTGTCGCACTCTGCTTGTTTCAGCGCCCTATAGTAAGTATTAATTGTGTGAATTAAATGCTTAATAAATAGAATGTAATCCGTAGTGGGCCTTTACTAAGAGTTAGTTTTCTAATTTTGTTTTACTTTTCGAATTGGATCCAAGCCTCTTGTGTGGAAAAGGCCCTACGGACAGTCCACTGTCGATACGATCTTTCTAATATATTTAATTAACTAATCACTTGAAATTTTAATATACTTAGGAATGCATATTAATAAATATCTATTGCATTGTAATATTCTTTAGTTCGAAACAGAGAGACATATTGTGAAAGTTATGTTGTTGTATTTTTAACCTTGAAATATAATAACTAATATGTTTGCTGCAGTTATGTAAAGGTTGCTTTGCCTGAGACCCCGTAATATCCCTGATAGTTCCGACTCCAAAGAATGAATCAGGAGATTGAAGGTAATGTGTTAGTGTTGGAATTATAATTTTTAATACAATTGATTTCTTTATATTGTTACCAACCACGGCCCGTGGAAGGAATAACTTAACCCTCCCAATATTGTGGCACATTTGAAAACCAAGTGTATTAATATCCACAAGTTTAAAAAATGCATTTGAACTTGAATAGATGAATAGAAAGTGTTTTAATTGAAACTGACTGAAAATTTGAATAAGATATACATAGCAAGAGTGTGAACTAATAGAAGGAATTGAATAAAATTTAAAGTTTGCATTTTGGTATGACTCCTGCAATTGATTTTACAAATTGTATTTGGTATTGGTTTACCTCTTGAAAAAGGTTCCAGTTTAAAATTGCCTGGAACTATTAAGAACTGGAAGCTTGGACAATTATTTTTAAATTAATTAAAAGTTTGAAAATGTTTTGCCTATGACTGTTCGTTGCCCATCAAATATACATAAAATTATAAAAGTAAAATAATGGTTTTTCAATTTTCAATGTTTTCCCATTTATTTTCTATTACGATTTAACTCCTTGCAGCTTCAATTTCTCCTATCGTAATATGATATTTTTTGATTTATTTCCTTGCATATTTTCCAACCATTGACAATTACAGCTACTAGAAACATAATTTAAGCTGGGTTTTTCGGGCAATAAAACCTTATTTACATTACTTTTTAGGCTCTGTATAGTAAACGTTTAGAAGCATTCCAACACACGTCTTGAATATCTAAAGGGAAAGAGTTGGGAATAAAAAAAGAGATACACTAAGAATAAAAGGTGTTGGCTGCCTTGAAGCTACGAATAAAGTGCCTTATTTGAATAAGCTATATGAATGAAATGTGATGAAATGACGCCATATAAGCAATAAGCAATGCTTTGCTTAGACCGAGCCACGGTCTTTATACCTGTTTCTACCCCTCCGGTTCTCTGTTAGCAAGTACAAACACGGAAAGAGCAAACGTCAACAGCATAAACAAACGTAAGTTAAATGATACGTCCTGAATATTTATACACCAATTGACGAGGTTATCCGTTTCAAAAGCTTAGTAACTCTTTTGTTCATGAAACAACTCTACTATTAAACTAGACAAATTTAGATATAAAAATTAGATTGTGGCACTCGCAGAAGTGTCGACAGAAGTAAAAACATTTATAGCCACGTCTACAGAAATTTTGAATTGAAAAAAAACATTTTATTTCACGTAGTGTGGAATCAGCTGAACATTATCCAACGACATTATCATTATAAGAATGTTTTCATTAAAAAAATTGGATTAAAATTACATAACTTAATATTATCGTTAATGAATTATTTTTATTTAGATTTGCCAAAATTTAAATAAATTATTATAATTATTAACTGTTCAAGCTTATGTAATAATAACCTTACTAACCTGATATATTTCAGCTGTTACATGAAATCACATGTTATCATTTAATTCACTTTGAGGTGACTCATAGCGTAACCTGATGGAAGTTATCGCAAAATTGTATGATTATGTCCATCTAATACGTTTCAAGAAAACAGTCTCATGGAAAAACGAGTTGAAAAGCAATGTTCAATAGGGTAAATAGACCTAGTCCAAAACCCGTTAGGAGCGGGCTACTATAACCAAAAAAGAATTTTATATACCAGCGAATGTGGCCTCCAGTGTCGATACAGAGTTGCTGGCAATTAATGCAGCCTTGGTAAACTGTCTTCAATTTCAGGCAAATAAATTCTGTATACTCACTGACCCCAAGAGCGCCTTGCACATGAGTAGAGAAGGCTATTGTTGAGACGGGTCACTTGGGAGTGAGCCAATAGGAAAGCCGGATTTGTTACCCCCACCCCTATCCAAGATGGCGGCGCCCATAAGCGCGGGAACAACATTTACACCAAGCCAATAGGAAAGCCGGATTTGCTACCCCAACCCCTTTCCAAGATGGCGGCGCCCATAAGCGCGGGAACAACATTTACACCAAGCTAATAGGAAAGCCGGATTTGCTACCCCCAACCCCTTTCCAAGATGGCGACGCCCATAAGCGCGGGAACAACATTTACACCAAGCTAATAGGAAAGCCGGATTTGCTACCCCAACCCCTATCCAAGATGGCGACGCCCATAAGCGTGGGAAGTTCAAATACTCAACTGTCTGTGTGGGAATCGGTAGGCTAACGCCTGACGGACACCCAACACACGGACGCGTTGCTGCAGGCGCACCAGCAGAAGGGAGATGTGTGAAGAGTATGAATATCAGTACACCAAACTCTATGTCTGTTCCCGAATAACAAGGTTGATTATCTGTAATGCGTAATATTATGTGTAGCAAATATACAAGGTTATCTATACACCTGCACTCCTAACTGTTATGTGTAAAGGTGAAATAATAATATCTCCAATATCTCGTAGCATAAGGTTAGTCTCCGACCTCCTGCATGCTCTGTCGTGGGTATTTCCTACCCTAATAAAGGAAAAAACAACGAAAAAGCCTGTACCTGCTCAGACCTACACATCCCTACGGAAAAGGGGTTGCAAATACACCCATCAGGGGCGCTGACCTCGGATACATAAAGACTGACATAAAAGCGTACATAAAAAAAAAGACTGACCTCGTTGTATCATTTTAACTACCTAAGCGGACGACCTCAAAACCGTCATGATTAATGTTATCTCGTATGGAGTAGTCGTCAAAAAAAAAAAGAGCACCACCGCCACTATCCCTACCCTTAAGATATCGATATTGCATCCTGACAGACTCCGTCAGATTCCATGCTAAAATACATACCGCATTGATTGCCCGAGCCACCGCTCATCCCAAGTGCAGCCCCGCCACTTCCTCCATCTTCTTGTTCTACTTCTGTAGTTTACTATTACATTAGACAAATAACTTTAAGAGAGGTAGGTCCAGACAGAGTATATCTGAAAAATACAAACGGATACAACCGGTTATTTCCATAATCAGATAACAAGCTCTGGTTAAAAACCTGGATATTATTTCAGCCTTCAGAATTATTCCTGAAACGTAATTGTTTTAGAAAAACCTGTATACGTAGGACTATAATCCTTATACTCCGTTATAATTATGACGCGGTTTATCAGTGAGAGAGGTAAACCCAGACACTGTATAACTTCCCGGCAGTACATATTAGAATCCCTGTTTATATGAATTATTTACTATTTTCAAAAGAAGAAAAAGCTGGAAAGCTATAGTAATTATTATGTCTTGAATTAACAATCTTGTAATGTAGAATATAATTTTGACCTGCGTTAGAAGGAGAATTTATGTTTTTAAATTAATTATAATAGAGTTTAAATTGTACAATAGTGTAGACTTACAGAAACCACAGCCGTAGAATGATATCTACGTGATAAGGAGGCTTCCGGTCTGAGTAGAATAGTTCATTCTAAATGGGTAAAGGAGGTTTAGAACATGTGCGCTGTGACGTCACCGCGCCTGTGATATGCAGCGCAGTTGTGCAGTTGTATTCGTTTGGGATAACATGTAAGTACTAATATAGTAATAACTTAAACATTACAATCATAAAGAGAAAAAATTTAACGTTAACGACACTCTATCATTATCAAACTAACACTGCATTATTCGTTAAAGAGCTAAAATAATCTCCTAATGTTATATTAATTATTTGTAGTTACGTCTGAATTAAATGTTTGTCATAATAAATAAAGCGGTACAACCTGTCGGTTACAAACACAAACAAATCTTATAAATACATACATGCGACTATACTGGTGACAACATTAAAAGGTGCATACGTATACAGGAGTCTGTGTATAAAAGTGGGTAAATTAATAGGTGACTACATGTACAGGTGACTAACTGTATAGGTGACCAATCAATAAAACTGATAAACCTATATTGATATCATAAACTTGATGAGCTCATATAGGTGACTCATTATAGATATAGATGCCTGCGTATAGAGGTCTCTCCGTATACAGGCAACTACGTATACAAATCACTGCTTTATACAATTATTTACACTTTTGACTAATTCTTAATGTTATGACTAATGTTAAAATAAGTATAGGCGGCCCACCTATATAGGTAACAGTACTCATAAAACCGTTAAACCTATATTTGTGTCATAAATGTACAGCCGACTAATGTAGTAGTAGCCAATGTATGCAGATGTTTAGGTTTACAGATGACAATGTGAACAGGTCGTTACATATACAGGGGATTAGGAATACAGGTGACTACGAATAGAAGGGACTACGTATATAAACAACTGAGTTATACAATTAATTACACTTTTACTAATTTGTTCACTTTGACTACGTGTACAATTAGTTACGTATACATATGAGATATCTATTCATGTGACTACCGACACATCCAGGTGCTATCTATACAGGTGATAAAATATACACGTGACTATGTATACAGGTGTATGAAACTGTCTACATATATAAGTGGTTACGTATAGGTGTGTCTACATCCACAGGTGACTGGTGGTGTAATCGTGTTGCTACGTATACTAGTGAATAGAGGTGATTAAGTATACAAGTGACTACCTATACAGGTGACTTAAACCTTTAACTGACTTATATTTACAGGTGTCAAGAGTGTTCAGGCGACTAAAAATACAGGTAATACATGCTCATCTTGAGCACTATTAAAATACATCACACCATGTCAACAGCCTGGATTTTACTAAATTCTCGTAAACCCTCACTAAACGTGTAATCTCTTGTAACCCTGTTCTTCCATTTCATCGAATTACAGTAGTGATGTCAAAGTATCCGGTTTGTTTATTTCTAATCTTTAACCATTCTCATTAGTTTTACTTTAATTCGGATTTCTGGACGTTAAGAGGAGGTAAATTTATGAGATGCATTTATATAATTTGTTGTAACAATTTTTCCGTCTCTTTATGTAACGATAAACTTAATTCCATTCTCTAATCTTACGTACCTAACCGCTAGTAGCGCTGATGTGTTACAAGATTTTATAAACCTTAAAAGAAATGAATACGTTCAATGTAACTTTATTTATTTTAAAACAGTTTTTGTCTAATTTATGTGGGTAGAAAGTGAAACTATCTATTTGATTGTTATTTACAAATCTAGGCTATTATCTCAAATTCTAATATCCTAAACAATATTAATTCATTAAATTAAAATTATAATTAAAATAATTCATTAAATCTATCTCATTCTAATTTTTACTATCTATGTTTCTAACCTAGTTCAGTTTAGTATATACAATATCAAGAGCACAGTGCTACAACATATTACAACGAAATTATTGAAAACAACTCCACAAATACCACAAAATAATAAAAAACAGCTTCTAATACAAGGTAACTAAGATTAAACCCATATGTACATGATCATGTCGTCTTATCATCAGATATGTATTCCGTGCCTATTTCCAAATACTTTAGTCATATTGTAATTATAAACAATGCGATACAGTCATTATGCCATTAGTTTGAGTGAAATACAGGTGTAGATTAGGTTTAGTGACGAAGGTGAATTTCCATGATTTTTTACATATATTCCCAGCGCATGCGATGGTACTTAGATAGTCTTGTAATTATAATTAATGGTATACATGCATTAAATCATTTGTTTGAGATGTGTACAAGGGTATAGCAGTTTTAGTGTAGAAGGTTCCATGTTTAATAATGCATGTATTTTCTGCACATGCGCAAATACTTAGATAATCTTGTAATATCAGGCAATGCTATACATACGTTAAATCATTTGATTGAGATGTGTACAAGGGTATAACAGCTTTAGTGAAGAAGGTTCCATGTTTAATAATGCATGTATTTTCTGCACATGCGCAAATACTTAGATAATCTTGTAATATCAGGCAATGCTATACATACGTTAAATCATTTGATTGAGATGTGTACAAGGGTATAACAGCTTTAGTGAAGAAGGTTCCATGTTTAATAATGCATGTATTCTCTGCGCATGCGCAAATACTCAGATAGTCTTGTAATTATAACCAATGCTATACATGCGTCATTTGTTTCTCTGCGCATGCGCAAATACTTAGATAATCTTGTAATGTTAGGCAATGCTATACATGCATTAAATCATTTGCTTGAGATGTGTACAAGGGTATAGCAACTTTAGTGAAGAAGGTTCCATGTTACCTAATGCATGTATTCTCTGCGCATGCGCAAATACTTACGGAGTTTAGTAATATTAATCAATGCGCTACAGTCATTAGGTCATTTGCTTGAGAGGTGTACGAGTGTATATTATCTCTAGTGAAGAGGGAGATTTTTCTTAGTACATGTACTCCCTGCCTATGTACAAATACTTTTGTAGTATAGTAATAGTAAGCTATACGATACAATCGTTAACTCATTTGTTTGAGAGTTTTGTGTGATAAAACTTAGGTGTGTTGTAGCGTTACAACCGTTAAGCCAATCCTTGACAAACACACAACACATACACACACACACACACACACACACACAGACACACGCACGCACGCGTTGATATCTCAACGTCAGCATTGTTCCTTAACTGTTGAGCTTTTATCATCTGTATATTTCTCACGTTGAGTCTGATGTCACAATAATTAGGATCTTTGTCGACGTACGCTTTTGCAACAACAAGCGAACACGGAAGCGAGTCGGCATTTTTAATAACCACTATTCCTCTTCTCCTGCGACACTCTTCATCGTAGCTATTAATAGGCGCTATACGTCCTCGACCCTGTGGTACTCTGACTTTGGTACAGGTAATCTTGAAGGTGTCACTCGAACCAAAACCTATCAAATTACTTTGAATAATCCCACCAATTACTTGCCAAAGTATATCAGAAGTGATTTGATCAGCCTGACGGAATGCAACATAGCCCGGTTCTCGATTTTTGAAATTTAAACTTGTCATCGTGAACCCCAGTTGGTCCTCCTCATTCGTGTCTGATTTCATCTTGTCGACAATATCGGCAAGCCCTTTTTTAATCCACTCAGTTTCCTCCACATCGTCAGGTGGTAAATTAAATTTGAACAAAAAACTATTTCCGTACATACGGAACTTTTTTACATATGATTCATTACTAGAGATAAGCCTTACAGCCATTATGTCTAGCTCTTGCCCGTTCTCCACTTAGCAGCAGCGTAACAGGTTCTACAATCAAAGTTGAAATGCCGTGAGATTAATTTTGTTCAGTAGAAAGTATGTTCCTTTAAATTAAATGTGTGTGTGTGTGTGTGTGTGTGTGTGCGTGCGTGTGTGCGCGTGCGTGCGTGTGTCTGTGTGTGTGTGTGTGTGTGTGTGTGTATGTGTTGTGTGTTTGTCAAGGATTGGCTTAACGGTTGTAACGCTACAACACACCTAAGTTTTATCACACAAAACTCTCAAACAAATGAGTTAACGATTGTATCGTATAGCTTACTATTACTATACTACAAAAGTATTTGTACATAGGCAGGGAGTACATGTACTAAGAAAAATCTCCCTCTTCACTAGAGATAATATACACTCGTACACCTCTCAAGCAAATGACCTAATGACTGTAGCGCATTGATTAATATTACTAAACTCCGTAAGTATTTGCGCATGCGCAGAGAATACATGCATTAGGTAACATGGAACCTTCTTCACTAAAGTTGCTATACCCTTGTACACATCTCAAGCAAATGATTTAATGCATGTATAGCATTGCCTAACATTACAAGATTATCTAAGTATTTGCGCATGCGCAGAGAAACAAATGACTTAACGCATGTATAGCATTGGTTATAATTACAAGACTATCTGAGTATTTGCGCATGCGCAGAGAATACATGCATTATTAAACATGGAACCTTCTTCACTAAAGCTGTTATACCCTTGTACACATCTCAATCAAATGATTTAACGTATGTATAGCATTGCCTGATATTACAAGATTATCTAAGTATTTGCGCATGCGCAGAAAATACATGCATTATTAAACATGGAACCTTCTTCACTAAAGCTGTTATACCCTTGTACACATCTCAATCAAATGATTTAACGTATGTATAGCATTGCCTGATATTACAAGATTATCTAAGTATTTGCGCATGTGCAGAAAATACATGCATTATTAAACATGGAACCTTCTACACTAAAACTGCTATACCCTTGTACACATCTCAAACAAATGATTTAATGCATGTATACCATTAATTATAATTACAAGACTATCTAAGTACCATCGCATGCGCTGGGAATATATGTAAAAAATCATGGAAATTCACCTTCGTCACTAAACCTAATCTACACCTGTATTTCACTCAAACTAATGGCATAATGACTGTATCGCATTGTTTATAATTACAATATGACTAAAGTATTTGGAAATAGGCACGGAATACATATCTGATGATAAGACGACATGATCATGTACATATGGGTTTAATCTTAGTTACCTTGTATTAGAAGCTGTTTTTTATTATTTTGTGGTATTTGTGGAGTTGTTTTCAATAATTTCGTTGTAATATGTTGTAGCACTGTGCTCTTGATATTGTATATACTAAACTGAACTAGGTTAGAAACATAGATAGTAAAAATTAGAATGAGATAGATTTAATGAATTATTTTAATTATAATTTTAATTTAATGAATTAATATTGTTTAGGATATTAGAATTTGAGATAATAGCCTAGATTTGTAAATAACAATCAAATAGATAGTTTCACTTTCTACTCACATAAATTAGACAAAAACTGTTTTAAAATAAATAAAGTTACATTGAACGTATTCATTTCTTTTAAGGTTTATAAAATCTTGTAACACATCAGCGCTACTAGCGGTTAGGTACGTAAGATTAGAGAATGGAATTAAGTTTATCGTTACATAAAGAGACGGAAAAATTGTTACAACAAATTATATAAATGCATCTCATAAATTTACCTCCTCTTAACGTCCAGAAATCCGAATTAAAGTAAAACTAATGAGAATGGTTAAAGATTAGAAATAAACAAACCGGATACTTTGACATCACTACTGTAATTCGATGAAATGGAAGAACAGGGTTACAAGAGATTACACGTTTAGTGAGGGTTTACGAGAATTTAGTAAAATCCAGGCTGTTGACATGGTGTGATGTATTTTAATAGTGCTCAAGATGAGCATGTATTACCTGTATTTTTAGTCGCCTGAACACTCTTGACACCTGTAAATATAAGTCAGTTAAAGGTTTAAGTCACCTGTATAGGTAGTCACTTGTATACTTAATCACCTCTATTCACTAGTATACGTAGCAACACGATTACACCACCAGTCACCTGTGGATGTAGACACACCTATACGTAACCACTTATATATGTAGACAGTTTCATACACCTGTATACATAGTCACGTGTATATTTTATCACCTGTATAGATAGCACCTGGATGTGTCGGTAGTCACATGAATAGATATCTCATATGTATACGTAACTAATTGTACACGTAGTCAAAGTGAACAAATTAGTAAAAGTGTAATTAATTGTATAACTCAGTTGTTTATATACGTAGTCCCTTCTATTCGTAGTCACCTGTATTCCTAATCCCCTGTATATGTAACGACCTGTTCACATTGTCATCTGTAAACCTAAACATCTGCATACATTGGCTACTACTACATTAGTCGGCTGTACATTTATGACACAAATATAGGTTTAACGGTTTTATGAGTACTGTTACCTATATAGGTGGGCCGCCTATACTTATTTTAACATTAGTCATAACATTAAGAATTAGTCAAAAGTGTAAATAATTGTATAAAGCAGTGATTTGTATACGTAGTTGCCTGTATACGGAGAGACCTCTATACGCAGGCATCTATATCTATAATGAGTCACCTATATGAGCTCATCAAGTTTATGATATCAATATAGGTTTATCAGTTTTATTGATTGGTCACCTATACAGTTAGTCACCTGTACATGTAGTCACCTATTAATTTACCCACTTTTATACACAGACTCCTGTATACGTATGCACCTTTTAATGTTGTCACCAGTATAGTCGCATGTATGTATTTATAAGATTTGTTTGTGTTTGTAACCGACAGGTTGTACCGCTTTATTTATTATGACAAACATTTAATTCAGACGTAACTACAAATAATTAATATAACATTAGGAGATTATTTTAGCTCTTTAACGAATAATGCAGTGTTAGTTTGATAATGATAGAGTGTCGTTAACGTTAAATCTTTTCTCTTTATGATTGTAATGTTTAAGTTATTACTATATTAGTACTTACATGTTATCCCAAACGAATACAACTGCACAACTGCGCTGCATATCACAGGCGCGGTGACGTCACAGCGCACATGTTCTAAACCTCCTTTACCCATTTAGAATGAACTATTCTACTCAGACCGGAAGCCTCCTTATCACGTAGATATCATTCTACGGCTGTGGTTTCTGTAAGTCTACACTATTGTACAATTTAAACTCTATTATAATTAATTTAAAAACATAAATTCTCCTTCTAACGCAGGTCAAAATTATATTCTACATTACAAGATTGTTAATTCAAGACATAATAATTACTATAGCTTTCCAGCTTTTTCTTCTTTTCAAAATAGTAAATAATTCATATAAACAGGGATTCTAATATGTACTGCCGGCAAGTTATACAGTGTCTGGGTTTACCTCTCTCACTGATAAACCGCGTCATAATTATAACGGAGTATAAGGATTATAGTCCTACGTATACAGGTTTTTCTAAACCAATTACGTTTCAGGAATAATTCTGAAGGCTGAAATAATATCCAGGTTTTTAACCAGAGCTTGTTATCTGATTATGGAAATAACCGGTTGTATCCGTTTGTATTTTTCAGATATACTCTGTCTGGACCTACCTCTCTTAAAGTTATTTGTCTAATGTAATAGTAAACTACAGAAGTAGAACAAGAAGATGGAGGAAGTGGCGGGGCTGCACTTGGGATGAGCGGTGGCTCGGGCAATCAATGCGGTATGTATTTTAGCATGGAATCTGACGGAGTCTGTCAGGATGCAATATCGATATCTTAAGGGTAGGGATAGTGGCGGTGGTGCTTTTTTTTTTTTTGACGACTACTCCATACGAGATAACATTAATCATGACGGTTTTGAGGTCGTCCGCTTAGGTAGTTAAAATGATACAACGAGGTCAGTCTTTTTTTTTTATGTACGCTTTTATGTCAGTCTTTATGTATCCGAGGTCAGCGCCCCTGATGGGTGTATTTGCAACCCAAAGCAGATAGAATCGCTAAGCGAGCAGCAAAAATGGGCCCGGTTTTCTTATCACAATACTTCCTGAAGAAATGCCTGAGTGCTGGGAAAGCATCAGTTAGAGGTAAATGGATCCACCGATGTTGAGAAGAACCAAAGGTAGGTGGATCTATGCCAAAGGTTCTTTTTTTCTATGCCATACCAAAAGAACCAAATGACCTAGAGATGTGTCAAGGAGTTCCCAGATCCACAGCCGCCTTTTCAGAACGAGAATAGGTCTGATATATTGTGAATGAGAACTACCTTTTTAAATAGAATTTAAATGAATCTCCTCTATTCCCCAACTGTAGAACAGCAGAGGAGCCCCTGGAGCATATCCTTCTGCGATGCTCCTCACCAATTCCATCAAGGTCTGCTGTCTGCACTGGGATATCAGAATAACATGAGAACAATATTAACCAATAAACAGTTTTGGACCTGATCTGGAGCAACGTATTATGGACATCGGATCATCGGAGTCAAACGACCCTGGACGTCCGCAGCAAGAAGAAAGAAGTAAGTAAAAACAATATACCTCTAGCTTTACTTTGATTCTACTGCAATTTCCCTATAGAAGACTGTAAATTACTTTTTTCTGGTAGCAAAATATTTCAAACATATATTAATTAAAAAAATTCAGAAACTGAAAATTAATTATTATAAATTGTATTAGTTATTTCGGTTTGAATATTTTGGAGCAATGATAGAAAGTTAATTCCTATTATTTTTGCTTGCTTAAACTTTAACTTTAACTAAATCTCTCTTGATAACAAACTTGGCTTGATTCAGACTTAATTCCTAACAAGGCAACTTTGAATCCCTCTTCGAACGTAAAGTTTGCTACTTTATACCGCGTAAGAGAGTTCAATAACTTGGCTCAGCCGAGACTCTAACACTGGTTTTAGTGTCGGCCCAATAATGTAGACGAACGAAAAATCCTTTAGTACCTTCGTTGTTAGTACCATTATCAGGACGTATACTAATACAAGCTTTAGATAACATTGAGATACAAAAGTAAATAGTAAAAACATTACTCTCAACTACTAGTTTACTAACAGGACTGGTTTCTAAAACCATGTCGTCTTCATCAGTGTCGGACCTACAATAACATCACTTATGGAGGAGGCATTGCCTGGTTATTAACCTGGTAATAGTGACTACTTGAGTGTATTGATTTAATATTTAGCTTTTGAAGGGAAAACCTCTAGTAAGTTTTATTTTATTCAATTACATTAGAGTCTCGAAATTCTATAAAGTTCTATAAACCTATTTAGTGCATTTTAATTGTAGTATTAGGGTTCATTAAAATTCGTGTTATTTGGAATGCACGTATTTCCGTGTAATAAGAGTTTGTGATAATCCGAGGGAGTCTCGGCCCCAATTACCTCGAATTATCGAGACTTACTGAAGTTCTATTGGCTCACGCTCTCTTTATATGTTATCTTGTACAAATTTTCAATCGGTAATAAAATAAGTTTTTTTTTCATCCAATCAAATTCAAATATTTTTTTTAACCTGTTGTGGATGACAATTGATGTTAATAAAGTTTATTCAAATATTTATTGGTTAATTAAAATTTAACAAAGCTGATGGTCCCAGTAGGATTCGAACTGAGGAACTATATGTTTGAAATCTAAGACTTTGGTACTGAGCTAACTTTGTCATTGCTAGAATATTATATGCATTACTTAAAGATGTATATGCAATTATAGCAGAAAGGTTTCTTGCAATAATGAAGCAATACAAGAGATGGATAAAATGAGAAATCATCAACTTCATAAATTAGTAACGAAAAACAAAGAAATCATATAATTATTAACAAAAAAAAAAGAAATAGACCAACACCATATTATACTGTATAGAGGGGAAAATGGAATATATATATATATATATATATATATATATATATATATATATATATATATATATATATATATATATATATAATTCCATCTCGAAACTACAATTTGGGAATCATAACTCCAATAATTCTACTTGTAATAGTCAGTGTTCATATTATATTTTTTTTCCATTTACTACGTGAAGCGAGTACTTATACCAATATTCCACATTTTCCTGTACATTTCCCCATGTTACCTTCAATGCAACGTTGTCCTCTCATACGAGGTTTTAACACACCAGTAAACCGGCGTTGCGCAATGGAAATCTATCAATAAAGCTTCTCTAACAAGTTTTTAATACAGTGACAATTTTCCCGTATACTGATAAGCATTTGACAATATCCAAACTAAAAAATTCAGGACAATTGTTTGAGCGCGGCGCTCTACAAATTAAATGATGGAATTTTATATTAAATATTTTACTCTGTCCTGCTGGAACTGCAGTTCTATCTATCGGCGTGAAACGTTATTGTCGATGACGCAAATAATCATTTTTACATATTTACCAAAATGTAGCAAATTGATATTTTTTTTTAAGTTACATATTCTTCAATTCCTTTAATTAGCTTATACTTTCCTTACAGATATGTTGTAAGAATTTTCAATCGTTAATAAGATACATTTTTATTCATTTACTCAAGTTCAAAGACATTTTTAACCTATAGTGGATGATAATTGATGTTAATACAGTTTTTTTTCAAATATTTAGTCATTTAGTAAAATCTAAACAGCTGATGGTCTGACTAGGATTGGAACTGAGAAAATGCACGTTTGAAATCCATTACTTTGGCACTGAGCCAACTTGTCCATTGCTAGGCCCTATATACGTATTACTTAATATGTATCTGAAATAATAGGAAAAAGATGTCTTGCAATAATGAAGCAATACAAGAGATGTATAGAATGAGAAATTATAGATCATCATTGGCTTCATAAATTAGTAACAAAAAAAGCTAATAATTAGTAACAAGAATGGAAAAATAAGAGCTTAACGCCATACTATACTGTATGGAGAGGAAAATGAAAAATTGCAAGGAAATTCGCTTTCTATTTTGGAACTTAATATTGTGATTCTATCGTATGTTTATACATATTTATAATAATTGTAATTATAAAATAAAAAGTAACTAGAAAGACATTTTTCTTAGTTGACCTAAGTAGTAATTGACTTCAATTTTTATTTAATATATTACTTCTTTTAATATATTATCAGTTGCACAACTGAAAAAGCCCCATTGTTGAAAGATCCATTTATGTGAAAGAATAAATGAATGTGTGTTGCTATATTTATAAACGTAAAATACATATTTGTTTAACAAAAACTTAATTACAACACTAAAACTAAGAGCAAACTGTTGACAACTTCAACTGAGTGGACTTTTAGTCTTGGTGTTGTAATTATGTGTTTTTAAAACTTAGTGTAAAAGTCTTGAGAATGATCACGAAGATTTTTGGTGTGGTCAAAACGTCGAGGTTCAATAAATCTTGTTACATCATAGTCTCTGATTTCATCAGAGCCCTGCTATGAATTTGTAATTGAGACATAGAATTTTAAAACGTTTATTTTAGAATAAGGTTCGTTAAGTTAGCTTAAGAGAGAGGAGTTAAAGTTAGGTTATAATAGATTATGTTAGCCTAGGTTAGATTAGCTTTGCTAAGCTGTGTGGAATGAAAGACGTAGAATAGCAGGGTTAGAGAAGTAACGTTATACTATCTAACATGGAAACATAACAAGGTTCGTTAAGTTAGCTTAAGAGAGAGGAGTTAAAGTTAGGTTATAATAGATTATGTTAGCCTAGGTTAGGTTAGCTTTGCTAAGCTGTGTGGAATGAAAGACGTAGAATAGCAGGGTTAGAGAAGTAACGTTATACTATCTAACATGGAAACATAACAAGGTTCGTTAAGTTAGCTTAAGAGAGAGGAGTTAAAGTTAGGTTATAATAGATTATGTTAGCCTAGGTTAGATTAGCTTTGCTAAGTTGTGTGGAATGAAAGACGTAGAATAGCAGGGTTAGAGAAGTAACGTTATACTATCTAACATGGAAACATAACAAGGTTCGTAAAATTAGGTTAGATTATGTTAGGCTAAGTTGGGTGTATGAAATGGAAGATCTAATATAGTAGAACTATTAAAGTAACATTCTACTAACATGCAAACAAATTAAGAATAGTTTAGGTTAGGTTTGTGAAGTGTGGTAAATGAAAGACGTAGAATAGTAGGATTAGAGAAGTTATTTTATATTGATTGAAATGCAAACAAATCAAAGTTCATTAGGTTAGATTAGGAGAGGGGAGTTAAAGTTAGGTTATGGTAGATTATGTTACATTAGTTTTGCCAAGGTGGGTGGAATGAAAGACGTAGAATAGTAGGATTAGAGAAGTTATTTTATATTGATTAAAATGCAAACAAATCAAAGTTCATTAGGTTAGATTAGGAGAGGGGAGTTAAAGTTAGGTTATGGTAGATTATGTTAGATTAGTTTTGCCAAGGTGGGTGGAATGAAAGACGTAGAATAGTACGATTAGAGAAGTTATTTTATATTGATTAAAATGCAAACAAATCAAAGTTCATTAGGTTAGATTAGGAGAGGGGAGTTAAAGTTAGGTTATGGTAGATTATGTTAGATTAGTTTTGCCAAGGTGGGTGGGATGAAAGACGTAGAATAGTAGGATTAGAGAAGTTATTTTATATTGATTAACATGCAAACAAATCAAGGTTCGTTAGGTTAGATTAGGATAAGTAAGTTACGTTAGAGTAGATTAGGTTAGCTTAGGTTAGGTTAGCTTTGTCAAGGTGGGCGCAATGAAAAACTTTGAATAGTAAGATTAGAGAAGTTATTTTCTATTGACTAACATGGAAACAAATCAGGGTTCATTATGTTAGGTTCGAATAGGTGAGTAACTTTAGAGTAGATTAGGTTAACCTAGGTTAGGTGAACTTTGCTAAGGAAGGTGTGGTAAAAAACTTCGAATAGTAAGGTTAGAGAAGTTATTTTCTATTGACTAACATGGAAACAAATCAGGGTTCGTTAAGTTAGATTAGGATAAGTAAGTTACGTTAGAGTAGATTAGGTTAGCTTAGGTTAGGTTAGCTTTGTCAAGGTGGGCGCAATGAAAAACTTTGAATAGTAAGATTAGAGAAGTCATTTTCTATTGACTAGCATGGAAACAAATCAGGGTTCATTATGTTAGGTTCGAATAGGTGAGTAACTTTAGAGTAGATTAGGTTAAGCTAGGTTAGGTGAACTCTGCTAAGGAAGGTGTGGTGAAAAACTTTGAACAGTATGATTAGAGAAGTTATTTTCTATTGATTAACATGGAAACAAATCAAGGTTCGATAGGTTAGGTTCGGATAGTTGAGTTAAACGCTAGGTCAGGGTAGATTATGTTAGTATAGGTTAGGTTAGCTTTGCTATGGTGGGTGTAATGAAAAACATTGATTAGTAAGATTAGAGAAGTTATTGTCTATTGATTAACATGCAAACAAATCAGGGTTCGTTAAGTTAGATTAGGATAAGTAAGTTACGTTAGAGTAGATTAGGTTAGCTTAGGTTAGGTTAGCTTTGTCAAGGTGGGCGCAAAGAAAAACTTTGAATAGTAAGATTAGAGAAGTCATTTTCTATTGACTAGCATGGAAACAAATCAGGGTTCATTATGTTAGGTTCGAATAGGTGAGTAACTTTAGAGTAGATTAGGTTAAGCTAGGTTAGGTGAACTCTGCTAAGGAAGGTGTGGTGAAAAACTTTGAACAGTATGATTAGAGAAGTTATTTTCTATTGATTAACATGGAAACAAATCAAGGTTCGATAGGTTAGGTTCGGATAGTTGAGTTAAACGCTAGGTCAGGGTAGATTATGTTAGTATAGGTTAGGTTAGCTTTGCTATGGTGGGTGTAATGAAAAACATTGATTAGTAAGATTAGAGAAGTTATTGTCTATTGATTAACATGCAAACAAATCAGGGTTCGTTAAGTTAGATTAGGATAAGTAAGTTACGTTAGAGTAGATTAGGTTAGCTTAGGTTAGGTTAGCTTTGTCAAGGTGGGCGCAAAGAAAAACTTTGAATAGTAAGATTAGAGAAGTCATTTTCTATTGACTAGCATGGAAACAAATCAGGGTTCATTATGTTAGGTTCGAATAGGTGAGTAACTTTAGAGTAGATTAGGTTAACCTAGGTTAGGTGAACTCTGCTAAGGAAGGTGTGGTGAAAAACTTTGAACAGTATGATTAGAGAAGTTATTTTCTATTGATTAACATGGAAACAAATCAAGGTTCGATAGGTTAGGTTCGGATAGGTGAGTTAAACGCTAGGTCAGGATAGATTATGTTAGTCTAGGTTAGGTTAGCTTTGATATGGTGGGTGTAATGAAAAACATTGAATAGTGAGATTAGAGACGTTATTTTCTATTGATTAACATTGAAACAAATCAAGATTCGTTAGGTTAGGTTCGGATAGATGAGTTAAACGCTAGGTCAGGGTATATTATGTTAGTCTAGGTTAGGTTAGCTTTGCTATGGTGGGTGTAATGAAAAACATTGAATAGTAAGATTAGAGACGTTATTTTCTATTGATTAACAAGGAAACAAATCAAGATTCGTTAGGTTAGGTTCGGATAGATGAGTTAAACGCTAGGTCAGGGTAGATTATGTTAGTCTAGGTTAGGTTAGCTTTGCTATGGTGGGTGTAATGAAAAACATTGAATAGTAAGATTAGAGAAGTTATTTTCTATTGATTAACATGGAAACAAAACCAGGTTCGTTAGGTTAGATTAGGATAAGTAAGTTACGTTAGAGTAGATTAGGTTAGCTTAGGTTAGGTTAGCTTTGCTAAGGTGGGCGCAATGAAAAACTTTGAATAGTAAGATTAGAGAAGTTATTTTCTATAGACTAACATGGAAACAAATCATGGTTCAATATGTTAGGTTCGAATAGGTGAGTAACTTTAGAGTAGATTAGGTTAACCTAGGTTAGGTGAACTCTGCTAAGGAAGGTGTGGTGAAAAACTTTGAACAGTATGATTAGAGAAGTTATTTTCTATTGATTAACATGGAAACAAATCAAGGTTTGATAGGTTAGGTTCGGATAGGTGAGTTAAACGCTAGGTCAGGATAGATTATGTTAGTCTAGGTTAGGTTAGCTTTGTCAAGGTGGGTGTAATGAAAAACGTTATATAGTAAGGTTAGAGAAGTTATTTTCTATTGACTAACATGGAAACAAATCAGGGTTGATTATGTTAGGTTCGAATAGGTGAGTAACTTTAGAGTAGATTAGGTTAACCTAGGTTAGGTGAACTCTGCTAAGGAAAGTGTGGTGAAAAACTTTGAATAGAAAGATTAGAGAAGTTATTTTCTATTGATTAACATGGAAAAAAATCAAGATTCGTTAGGTTAGGTTCGGATAGAAGTTATTTTCTATTGATTAACGTGGAAACAAATCAAGATTCGTTAGGCTAGGTTCGGATTGATGAGTTAAACGCTAGGTCAGGATAGATTATGTTAGTCTAGGTTAGGTTAGCTTTGCTACTAAAATGTCACTCCACTTTAGTGACTGTTTTACTGAATTCTTTTGAGTTTCAATAGTTATTCGTGTTAGCTACTAGCTTCTAAATGAAAAAAGGACCTCATTATTTGAAAAAAACCTTTATAATAGTTCCTAGTATTGATTTTCATTTGAAGTAACGAACTGCTATCAATGAGCTTTTGTTTCGATATGGACTAACTGGGGCAAAACTATCGGTAATCTACGATTGATCCAGACATAACTGATTCAAATAGCGCACGATATTGCTATAGAGTGTGCGACGATTCCGTTAACTAGCGAACTTTAAACTCTCCAGTCTAAAATATACATACGGCTCTATACATTTTAAACGGAACTTTGAATATTGCCGTCTCCATTTTATAATATACACTTTCCTCTCTCTTTCCCTCCCTCTCTTTTACTCTCTCTCTCTCTCTCTCTGTCTCTTTATATATATAAATGTATTTAAATATGTATATACATATATATATACACACACACACACACACACACACACACACACACACACACACACACACACACACACACACATATATATATATATATATATATATATATATATATATATATATATATATATATATATATATATATATGTCACATAACTATTGTAGATTTAGCTACTATCAGGATGACATTTTGCTGATGCAAGTTATGTGTATTGTGCACCTGCTGACCACAGTAAGAAAGTGTGTAGTGAACTTTAGAAGGGAACAGTTGTCTCCACTCCAACTGAATGTATATCAGTTGTATTTGTTAGCCTTAGTTATTATAATAATTTCAAAATTAAATTGTTCTTAATTAACAAAAGTTTTGCGAAAATAAAAATAATTTTTAAAACCTTTCGAGTTTAATACAACACGTAACGTTTTTCAAAGCTTTTCGTTGGCAAACAGTACCAACATCCTCAGGAATACTAGGGACTTTAAAGTCTCTAGTATTCCTGAGGATGTTGATACTGTTTGCCAACGAAAAGCTTTGAATTGTAAATTCAATAAATTAATCTTGTATTTGTAAATTGTCTTATTTCTTTATATATATATATATATATATATATATATATATATATATATATATATATATATATATATATATATATAAATCAGAGAGAGATCCGAAGAATGGTCTTCTGATATAACCTATGTTATATAAATAGTAAACCTATTCATATTATATGAATAAGCGATTATTACTAAATACTATTGATATGTTAGTTATTAAAAGATAATGTTTTCACGCAGAGTTTGTAAAGAGAATAATCAAGAGACATATTCAATGTAATACTTCAAGTAGACATAGGTGTGTTGTAAGGTAAGTGATGATATAACTACAATAATCTATGACGGTATTATACCATTACGCTATCCGAATCTACAGTAAAAGAGATTAAATAATAAAAGAGTTCCACATGTTCTTTAATATATATCCGAATCAAATATTGTACACTGGCTTCACTGCCTTATGTTGTAACTGACGTCAAACTTTACTGAAGCCTCTACATACAGCGTCTGCTTGCGGACACGATATTTAGAATCAAAGGAAAAAAACTTTGTGGAGGAAGAATACGGGACTGGCGATATTAGTTTTGTTGGGGTAACTTCAGAGCCGGACTGTGATCGGGCGTTACTGCTTGCATACAAAAAGGCTGGTTGAAAGTTAACTTTCGGAAGGATGCGCCTCGCTATAGCATTGAAAATAAATATAGATCGGGTTTTGTAAAAATATTTGTCATTCTAAAGGATAATGGTAAGCATGCATGAATTAGTTCTATGTTTCTGAATAAATACAAAAACAAGCACTATAAACAATACAAAACCTACTTGGATCAACAAACAAACATTTTATTTTAGTTTTAATTATTATTAAATAATTAAAATTAAATATAAATAAAGTAACAGCTCATGAGTTAAAACAGCTACCACATAACCTAAAAATAAATTGTGCCAACAATGTAGCCTACAGCTGTATTATATTCTTGGGAACTAAGGTAGTTATTTCGCATTGCCAAATGCATCATCTTTCACTGGTAAATCACCTTTATTTATTTTTGTACTTATATTAAGAATAGAAGGGCTACGGACGGGCACTTGAAACTTTCTCTTTATACCGAGACACTTTAAAACCAACATTTCGAAACCTCATTAAAAACATTTTTGGTAAACCTAAGTTACAGACTTTCACCCCCCTCCATTAATGGCTAGGTAACATTATTGGTTTTCGTCACGTGCCTTACCCCTTCTTCAACACACCTGCAAAAACGTAACTATCTGTTTATATTCATACCTAGTTTCTAATTATGGTGTTGTCGCGGCATATTCTAGTCTAAATTTATTTATAATTAGTCCTAAAGAACTGCAATCAGTTTTAAGTCATGTGTACTTCTTGGGTGGCAAAGCAAAAACAAATAAAAATAACCCAGCCAGTTAATTAATAAAAACAGTCCCACAGTCTTATTTTACACAACCTCGTTATAAATTCCAACTAAATCAAAGTCCTTCCATATGGAAATTTTCTATTTACCTATTCAATACCATTGATCAAGTCCTGATCGAGTATTCTACTTGCACCCATTAGAGGATGACATACTCTCCAAAAAACCAAGGGATCACCAAACCGTCTCTGACTACCTGACGTATATGAGCCTGCACTTTAACACCTTAGCATAATCTAATGTAATATTAGAAATATTTATTTATCGTTTGTATGGGCGATAGTTGTCAAAATAATAAACTTAAAAACATATATACGCAAGTGTTGGTGTCAAATATTCAAATCCCCATGATGTAATGCAAATTCTGTATAGGTGTTCTGTATTAGTTCTGGATTACGTGATGTTTGGCTTGGGTAAAGCCCACCGCTCTACCCCCCCCCCAGTGGGTGTTACTAGTTAGCCCATGTCCACTCTACGCTGCCAAACGTTTAAGTGAAAAAACAGTAGCTTTCCGTGGTTAAATCTCGTTAAAATATTTGTCATTTAGCTCAGCTCTTTTTCGTCGATACTTGAATATAACGATACCACCTCTTACAAAAAGGTGCCAAGGGGCACTTTCTCTTTATCACAACGACAGTTTAAGTTAGAATAATAACTTTATAATACACGCATATATTTATACAATATTGGGATATTCTTCTTACACCTATAAAGTCCCATTAAGAAATTTATCATAACATAACACCCTATGATGATGATGTTGACATGGTCATTGAAATGTATATAAGGGTGTATTCTATAGTAATTTGTTTTAATTGTTATTTTTTACTTTTTTTGTGGTACTGGGGTTCTTTCCAATTCTTTCATTGTAATAATACAGAATTGATTGAATAATATTTCCATAACCTTTTCCTATCCAACGTCACATCTGGCGCCAACGGACGGATATATCCTTTTCAAAGATAACCATGAACGTTTGCTGAATAGAAATACGGTTGATTCATGAATCAAAATTCATGATTCATGATTCAAGAATTAAATACTTAATTTATTAAAAATTCGGCAACCTTTCGACAACTAAATTGTTGTCCTCATTCAGGCCTAAGATCATCCTTTGTAGTATTGTCAAAAATATTAACACCAGGAGACAACTTCCCTTCTACATTTTTAACCAGTTCAATGGTAGAACGTTTGTCTAACTAGATTTCAAGATGTTTTGATGTTAATTGATAAGAGGTTTAGGAATGTTTTTTGACAAATTTTAATTACTTTATTTAATTGTTTATATACTTTATTCTCAAGGACTATCACTTATTATATAGTGTGCTTTTAATAATTGAATTTGATTATTTGTGTTTGTTGTAATGTTAATTAGTATTAATAACTTGACTGTATATTGTAATGTTATTTATTTCATATTAATTTTGTATTTTAATTTTTTATACATAAATAGTTAATTCTGTCTATCGTACTGTAGGCCTGATGAAGACAACAATAGAAACATAAACAGTTAGAAAACGTTCTACCATTGAACTGGTTAAAAATGTAGAAAGGAATTTGTCTTCTGGTGTTATTACCTTTGCCAATAGTACAAAGAAGAAGATCAGGCATGAATGAGGACAACAATATAGTTGTCGAAACGTTGTCGAATTTGTAATAAATTAAGTATTCTTTACTCGTAAATCAACCGTACGACCTATTCAAGAAAAAACGTTTTTGGGTGTACACATGAGATAACCTATAGTAGGATTTGTCGCTTTATCGTGCATTCTATTCAACATTGTCTAATGTTTTCTTATTATCTGACAAGGCTTCACAATAAAAGTACTGTGTACTGGTTGTTGTATGATCTTATTATCTCAAGTAAAAAAATCTCTCCATTTGTGACTACCACGAGCCGTAAATTCTAACCACAATCTACTCCTGAAAGTTCGGTTCAACCTTTCCACAATGGAAACTTTCTTTTCGATGTAAGTGTAATTAGGATTGATTTTATATGTGTTCATTAACTTTTGCACTGATTAAAACCACTTAATCTGATGTCTCATACTATGTTTTTCTTGTATAGGATTCTATGCTGAAGTTACCTCTGAACAGGATATCGATTTTATAGGTACCGCAAAGGCAACTTTTGGTAAGCAACAATCATAAATAATATATACTTAAAACCATTGTTTTCTTTGCGTAGGGGACCAAATCAGATTAGTAAAGGTCTGGTATACTATTCAAAGTACATCTGCGTGCTTTGACCATTCTACGAGCTAGCCTATAAAGCTCATTAGCACGTTTGACGTACATTTATAAATTAACAACCTAGAACCCTGACAAACCCTAATACTCGTAGTTTCGCCCACAGTCGAGGAGGTTTCGTCTTTTAAAGCACGAATTCTAGCAAAAATTGTGTAATAATGTTTTTTGAAGTGATAAAATAAATATAGTCTCGCTCATCTGCCAAGACTATGTCACGCTGTTGGCTAGGATGCAGTCTACAGGGTACTCGTGGTGAATTATTAAATACGAAGTGTACTTTTATACCAAATTTAAGAACAAAATAGGCTGTGTCACTCGGAAGGATTGCCGGAGAGACAGTATTTATAGCCACTACTAATAGAAATTTTGAATTGAGAAAAGAATTTAATTTTGCGTACTGAGAATGTACTTAAACATTGGTTACTATATAAGAAACAATAATACAGATGGTTTACATTTGCCACCAAAGTTTTAACTACAAATAAAAAAAACTAGAGGCAATAGTTTTGCAAACATTTGAACGAAAAACGCCGAAAATATGAATCCATATATATTGCATTATATTTGTAAACTTTTATTTGAGGAATGTGGTTAACAAAGACGAATATTTACTGTAGTTAATAATAAAATAATGAGAGTAACACGAAATATTTAATAGAGATTTACCGAAAAAACAAATTATAGTAACAAATTCAATTGCAATCAGTTTTTAAAAAGTGTCGCTAAGAATGTTTTCATTTCAAAAATGGGATTAAAAGAACACAACTCATTATAATCGTTGTATTAAATTATTTGTATGGTGATTTATCTAAATTTAAAACATTACCATATTTTTACTGATCAAACTATTTAATAATAACCTTTTTCCTTACTATATCCATTAAATAATGTAACATAACCGTTACATTGCAAGTTGTTTTACAACATAACGTATAATGTAAAATCAGCTGATATATGAAATTATATGTTATCATTTAATTTACTTTGAGGTGGCTCTTAAAGTGACCGGATGTATTAATCTAATGGAAATTACAGTGACAGAAAATTGTATGTTTACCATCCAATACGTTTTTGTAGGCATCGCTTTAAAAGTTTTCACTTTAAAATAATACATAACAATTGCAAATACGCAAAGAAAGTTTACACATTTGAGTAGGTTTTCTGCCTTTTCTAACATAGCAATATTTTTTTTTACGCGTTTTGGTATAACTCTATTCTCAAAACCTTTACCTTAGGTATACTATTAAATATTCTGAAACGAGTCAACAGAGAAAATGTTGTAATGTTAGGAAAGGCAGAAAAATGTATAAAAATATTTTTAAATAAGAAAAGATGAGTATATTAAAAATTTCAAAAAAATTATATTTCAATAAAACTTTTAAAAGAAACTAAATTAATGATACAAATAAATTATTCATTCCGTGAATAATCTATGCCACATTTTTTGCATCATCAAGCACTATTTTTAAAATGGCAATAATTAAAAACACTTTATAATGTCACCAGTTACACATGCCTTAAACAACAAACGTTTTATTCTGTACAAGGCATTCTATTATACTTGCACATCCTTGTAATGTTTTATTTAACCTTATAACTTGTACTCTCATATAGAGACTTCACCTTCATCCAAGTGCAATGGCTCCCAACTTCCTCGATAACAAGTCCATGGTTAAACGATTGAAGATTGAACCAAACCATTTGCGTTAGTATAGTGTAGTGTTGTGATGTGCTTTTTAATTTTTTAGTTACAGTATATATATATATGACAGTATCACAATATTAAGTGACAAAAGAGAAACCTAATTTCCTTGCAATTTTCCATTTCCTTCTCTATACAGTATAATATACAGTGTTGGATAAAATAGATTATATTATAGTACAATACAGTGTCATATTACGGTATTGGAATATTGTTTTTGTTTGTTACTATTTATTCGCTTTTTTCGTTTTCAATTTAAGCTGGTTGTGGTCTATAATATCTCATTCTATCCATCTGTTGCAATGCTTTATTATGACGAGGAGTTTTTCTCTAATAATTGTATAAGGATATTCAAGTAATAGATATCTAGTATTGGGAAAATTGGCTTAACGCCAAAGTGCTGGAATTCAAACATGTAATCATTCATTTCGAATCCGACCAAAGCATCAACTTTTTTAAAATCCAATAATTAAATAAATATTTGAAAAAACTATTATCATGAATTGTCATCGGCCACAGATTAAAACATTTTTTTAATCTTGATTGAATGAATAAAAAATATTTTATTAACGATTGAAAATATGTACAAGATATAGGCTATATATATATATATATATATA
Source organism: Prosapia bicincta (assembly GCA_036971475.1). NCBI lineage: Eukaryota > Metazoa > Arthropoda > Insecta > Hemiptera > Cercopidae > Prosapia > Prosapia bicincta. The sequence goes on along the minus strand of JBAIZL010000002.1, from coordinate 16,851,552 downwards.
TATATATATATATATATATATATATATAGAGAGAGAGAGAGAGAGAGAGAGAGAGAGAAAGAGCTAAGAAGAGAGAGAGAAGAAATTGAATAATAGTAATAATTTGTCCTGTCATATAGCTACAACCATTACTTATAAAACCAGATTGGTGAAGAGGACAGTTTACATAAAACGGATTTAAACATCAAGTGACAAGAATAAATTTATTTTTCACTTTTCTGAAACATGACTACTCTCCAACAATGACGGAGTGAGTTAGTGCACTTCATTTTGTGATAAACATCAAGGCCTCGGTTTTTACAATAAAAAGCAGAAACAATAAAACGTTGGGTTTTACGATGCCGGAATAACGTCTAGAAATTAATTTGCCCCTGAAAATTGCTGACAGACACTCAGCGCGCAACGGCTGTATTACACAGATGGCGTATGTTAAAGTTCACGTTTAATTGGAATCCGCCAATAACTGACTTGTTTTGATTGCGTCCCGTGTATTTATTACAGCCAAATATTGTAACAATGTTATGTGAATGTGCACAGATATTCTCACAGCTGTTTTAAATAGTTCTTGATTTGGCGTACATTCAAGAATTCGTATTGGAAGAAATATCTTTACAGTTAAATTTCGCAAAACTCTCTGGTAAACTGTAAGTTTTAAATCTCAAAGAATACAAACTCAATTAATTAGATAAAGCATTAGAAACATATAGCAATATTTTAAGGAGAAACACTTAGAGAAGTAAACAAGATTATTTAGGATACATAAATTTATTGTAGTTTTAGGACCAGTATAACTACTACAGCCTACGTACATCTGTGAATATAGATAAGATCTAAGTATGAATATAAAACCGCGAGAGAGATAATTTTGTATATTGTGAGAAGATCATATCTGAAGCTGACCTGCTCTCTACTGGGGTTATAAAAAAGTGTGAACCAGCTACAAGAAAAACCTTTGTAAGAAGAATGTAAAGGTAGCGTAGATGAAATTAACTTAAGACTAAGGAGTGTATATAATGATCCTGCCTACTGCAAATAAGAGAAACTTACGTTATCTCGTGAGCAGGGTTACTTCCCCTAATTTGACTTACTATTGGGGACAAAAAGGAGTCTACCGATGCAGCTCTTGCAAGATAAACGATAAAAAAGTATAGATAGAATAACAAAGGAATACGAAATGAATATATTGATCTATTCGTGGTGGAAAAAGCGAAATTATGACAACCACCTGTGTAGGGTTATCTATCTCAACTACTCTCTTTTGTGTTCATAGAGGGTTGTCTACCCGATACACACTGCTTCAAGCAGACTTCTTCTATAACAAGACTATAAAGAGCTATCTACTTAATTCCTTCCCCATTAAAAAGGAAGATAAAGGCGATAAATGTTTTTTTGACTAAAAAAAGCAGAATCGCTTACCATAAGTAGACCTGATCTCAAATGTGGTGTAAATAGGTGTCCACCCGCTATTAGAAGAGTATGGGTACAAAAGAAAATAAGCACAGGGTAGGCGGCATCGTGTATGTGGAGACGTCGGCGCTAGTGACATTATTTTACACAATTGCAGGTTACGGACTAAATGAGATAGTAAAGACAATTTATTATAGAGACTATCCCAGCTAGTCAAGAATGGCGTTGTTGTTTGATTTATTTGAATGATTTAAGAGAGTTAATTTTTAATATGTCACACAAAAGATTAAACATCTGTGTTTTGTAAGGGATATTTATCGGCTCTCGAAACTTACAGCATAAATAAGGAAAGATGTGTATGCCCTGTCGACCTTCTGTCTGATATCTAAGTATAATAGAACGCTTCGAGTTGAAGAATTATGATCAGAATAAAATGTTTACTATTTAATTTAAAAACAGAAATATTATATCAGGGATGGTTATTAAGGATTGGAACATTGTGGTAAATCACAAATAATGACCCAAATTATCATCACTCAACGTTTCATTGGCCTATTAAAAGCTTTGGTTACAATTTTATTAAGAACTTGCAATTAAGGGAAGTTTTCACCCTTTGTAACACACTTTAGACGGTGTTACATATTAAATTAGCAAATTTCAGAAAATAAACGAGAATAAATTCAAAATTGTAATAATGTATAACTATGTAAAAAAAATTGTTATGTATGATAAATATTTTTAATGAGATCTCTGGCTGATAGTGACATCTAGCGAGAAAAAATTAAAACAAGTAATCAAGCTAGGCATGCGCGCCCCGGATGCGCGATAGGTAGGAAGGTTGCTCGCGACTAATTTTTCTCTCTCATTTGGCCAAGATGTAACAGGGAACGGACGTCTTCAAATAGCAAGAAAATTTATTTAGTTTCTTTTTATTTTAATTAATGTAAAGTATTATTTTCTTTTAATCATGGCATAGAACACGGCATACGATACCAGGTACAAGATGGGTCGCTGACTTATTGAGGGCTTTTCCCGATGCTTCTCCACGAAGATGAGGCCAGGCTTTACCGAGATTTTCCACGAGGAGGAAACGAAGTTACGACAAGTTAATACAGCTAAGTGGGCGATTTAAGACTTTTAAAACTTAATTTCAAAATTCAAAATGTTTCGCAGCAGAATTCTAAATAATAAACATTGAACTTTTTAACTAATAAGCATAACTATAATTACGCATCTTTTGGTGCAAATATGTTCACATTAAATTATTAAATTTGATTATACAAAAAAGGCAAGTAAACTCGAATACATGTTCATTTTCAGCCATTGATTAATTAATTAATTGAAGGATTGCTATCCTTAAAAATTTATAAATAGAATTAAAAATGTTCCATAATCCATAACTGAGTGTTAAAAATTTATGTGTCATGATTTTATTTTATCTGTCTATCTTAAAATAAAAGATTATAATTTGCTTTAATTGAATTTAAAAGAGTCATTATTTTACCAGCGCACAATTCCTTGCATTTCAGATTAACAAGCCTTAAGAATTAATTCAAGAATATTCTGCTAATTTTAATGGTTTAACTTGGTAATTTAAAATATTTTAATGTAACGGAGTTATAGCTTCTATTGCGTTACAGACAGACGTTTCGTTACGCCTGAACTGTAAGCCAGAAGTGAATATTAAATGTTTTAAGAGTTATAACTAAATAAAATCCAATTTGTTTAATTATAAACCGTTACACAAATTGCGCAACTCTGCTAGTTTTATTTTTGACAACGTCACAAAATGCGCAACTTTGCTAGTTTCATTTTATATCATCCGTCACATATTGCGCGACTCTGCTTTAAAAATTTGAAATGTAAATTTGTGTGTTGGTGGAAAGAAAATTTAAAAATGGTTGAAAATAACCGATTTCATTAAATATATTCAAAAGGTAAATTTAACAGTGTGAGTTTTGTAAAATTTTGTAAAATGTATAAATTGAAAGTAAAAGGATGTAGCAGGTAGGTTGTGTAAGCAGTTTGGTAAAGATAGGGGAGAAAACCAGTTATAACCAGTTTTTACTTGTATTGTAGTCAAGGCCATGAGAATCTTTGTTTAAAATATGAGTCAGGTCTGTGCGTAGTAAGTTTTAGATTTTCAAAGTTTGTGCATAGCCTAATGCAGGATGTCTAGCTTATCAAGGATGTTTACACAAGTTTAGAATGTTTGTGCCTGAAGCACAATGTTTACATAAAGTGTATCGAGTTTGCTTTGCTTTGCTATGCCATCAACATTCCGTTTGTTTTCTGAACCTCTGGAGTAAATCAATTTATCAGACGATAAAAGAGGTTATCAAACTTGTATGAATTGTAGAACCAAAATAATTTAATGTTAAAATAATTTGAAAGTAAATGTAATACTGTCTGATAAACAATTTAACAAAAGTAATAGTACTGATGAATTATAATAATAAAAAGAAATTTTTGTAAATGGATTTAAAACAATGTTTAATAAAATTAAATATATGTATAAGTTGTGTAAGGTTTACAAGCAAATTTATAACTTCAAAAATAGTTAAAATTTAGAAAAGTTATTGTTGGAAGAAATTTAAAGCCTTTTTTTCATTTTTAAAAGGGTAATTGATTAACAAGGAAGTGGTAAGTGCCTTGATATGCAATTTTAGAAACTCATGACGACACTTTGCATATTGTGTGTCAAAGGGCCCAATTGGCATGCAATCTTACGTATACACGAGATAGACACCGACAAAATCTCAAAATACATAATACTACACGAAGAGACTAAAACACTTGACCAAAAATTGCATGTGAATGTACAATCCTAATTTGTGTTTGATTTAATTCTTATTTTATTAATGCAAGAGCTTAAACGAATTTTAATATCAAATTGTCATAGTAATGTTTGAAAGAAAATTTAAGAATGATGAATTGAATAAAGTCCTTTTTGAGTCAACAACTGGCTGTATGGTTTTTAAATCAAAGTATGGGATTTGATTTAAGAAAAAAAAAGGTATTTGGATTCAAAGTGTGGGATTTGAAATCCAATGGTTTTAAGATGTACGAGTATTGTAGGAATAACAGAGAGAGGTTATTAGGCAATGGTACATTCTTAGTGGTAAATAGAGAGAGAGAATTTTTGAAAATATATATATAGCGTCGTTTAAATGTGGTAATTTGTGACTTACAGGGAGTAAGCCGTTTTGCAGATCCCAGGTAGTGGACTGTGATATATACAGCTAGTAGGTTAGGTTTGTTGACACAAAAAGAGACAATTTTGAAGAAAATTTAATTAATAAATGATTTGAAGAATTTTAATAAGAAGTAATTTGAAGAAAAATTTAATTGTGAGTAAAAATATATAAGAGATATAGTAATGAGTTTTAAAAATTTGAAGAGATGTAAATATGTAATCATAAAGTTTGAGAAACGAAAAGTTTATAAAGAAGTTAAAATTTCAAGCAACTGATAAGTGTATGTAATTTTTTTTAAAAACTTAATCATGTAAATTAAAGGATTAATAAATAATGTAACAAGTTATGAGATTTAAATTGAAATTAAAAGACACATTTTTTTTTAACAAAGTAAATTAAAGATAAAAGTAATTAAACAATTATAGAACATTATGTAATGGTATAAAGAGTATGTGTCAATATAAAATCTTTTATGAATATAAAAGGAAGATTGAATATAGGTTTATTTAAAAAATTTATTATTTTTTTTGTTTGGAAAGGATTAAATGCAAGAATTAATATTGTTTATGTTATGCTTCATGTCGAGTTAAGTTTGTTCTAATAATAGAATCAAATAGGTTTATGATATGTTTTCCCAAAGAAAATAATTTGATTGTTAACTTAAGAGTTGTTCGTAAATCGTTACATTTAATAAAAATAATTAAAGGGGAATGTGAAAACACACAATTTTTTTTTCAAGAGGGGGGAAAATATGTAACACACTTTAGACGGTGTTACATATTAAATTAGCAAATTTCAGAAAATAAACGAGAATAAATTCAAAATTGTAATAATGTATAACTATGTAAAAAAAATTGTTATGTATGATAAATATTTTTAATGAGATCTCTGGCTGATAGTGACATCTAGCGAGAAAAAATTAAAACAAGTAATCAAGCTAGGCATGCGCGCCCCGGATGCGCGATAGGTAGGAAGGTTGCTCGCGACTAATTTTTCTCTCTCATTTGTCCAAGATGTAACAGGGAACGGACGTCTTCAAATATCAAGAAAATTTATTTAGTTTCTTTTTATTTTAATTAATGTAAAGTATTATTTTCTTTTAATCATGGCATAGAACACGGCATACGATACCAGGTACAAGATGGGTCGCTGACTTATTGAGGGCTTTTCCCGATGCTTTTCCACGAAGATGAGGCCAGGCTTTACCGAGATTTTCCACGAGGAGGAAACGAAGTTACGACAAGTTAATACAGCTAAGTGGGCGATTTAAGACTTTTAAAACTTAATTTCAAAATTCAAAATGTTTCGCAGCAGAATTCTAAATAATAAACATTGAACTTTTAAACTAATAAGCATAACTATAATTACGCATCTTTTGGTGCAAATATGTTCACATTAAATTATTAAATTTGATTATACAAAAAAGGCAAGTAAACTCGAATACATGTTCATTTTCAGCCATTGATTAATTAATTAATTGAAGGATTGCTATCCTTAAAAATTTATAAATAGAATTAAAAATGTTCCATAATCCGTAACTGAGTGTTAAAAATTTATGTGTCATGATTTTATTTTATCTGTCTATCTTAAAATAAAAGATTATAATTTGCTTTAATTGAATTTAAAAGAGTCATTATTTTACCAGCGCACAATTCCTTGCATTTCAGATTAACAAGCCTTAAGAATTAATTCAAGAATATTCTGCTAATTTTAATGATTTAACTTGGTAATTTAAAATATTTTAATGTAACTGAGTTATAGCTTCTATTGCGTTACAGACAGACGTTTCGTTACGCCTGAACTGTAAGCCAGAAGTGAATATTAAATGTTTTAAGAGTTATAACTAAATAAAATCCAATTTGTTTAATTATAAACCGTTACACAAATTGCGCAACTCTGCTAGTTTTATTTTTGACAACGTCACAAAATGCGCAACTTTGCTGTTTAAAAATAACATCCGTTACACCTTAAGAGTCGTGAGCACATATTGGCATAGGGAGAATTTTAAATTGAAGGGTAAATTGAGCTGAATCCAAAAGTTTTATAAAATTCGATGCATAAAAAAGTAAATCAGAGGTAACACTTTAATGAGTGTATTTTAAAACGGTTGAATAGCTAATAGAAATTTAAGAACCTTGTAAAGGATAAAAAGATATGAATTAGGTGAGAATTTATTTTTCATTCCATTACATAAAAATATCAATGCAGGATTTAGTTTAACGATATTTGATAAATAGAGGTGGTTTATAATGGTTGAAACATTGTGATAAATCTCAAATAGTGACCCACAAATACCACAAATAATAAACATCAGATGATCATCAATTAACGTCCCATTAACGTAATAAAACTTTTATTAGAATTTTGTAATAAGAGGTGGCTTTCACCCCTAAGAATCATAAGCACACATCGATGTTCGGCAGATTTGTAAGAGAAAGCATGCAAAGCTTAACTCCAAAATGTCATGAACATCGATGCATAAGAACAGAATTCGGAGGTAATACCCTATTTTAACTTCATTGGTTGGACTAAAAGCATTTAGTAAGCTTTTGAAAAAAACATTATTCGAAATAGAACCCATTTGGGGGTGTGTTGTAGTCATTAGATATTGTTAACTATACGGACCTGGTGGTGCAGGCTTTCTTCTCTCGCACTATAACTTGATATTTTCCGCCCATTACTCTCTATTAACGCCTATTTGTCTTATACCAAAAAATTGATTTTTCCCTAGAAAATACATTTCTTGCAAAACTCAATAACAAGTAATATAAACAAATTTTTTAAAATTAATTTCCTACTTAGGTCAACAAAGATTGTATTTTAGTTACTTTTTATCAAACCATTGCAATTAATCTAAATAAAATAACAACCTATGCGTTTAAACGGCTGTTCTACCACATAACCTATAACATAAAATCAGATGTTCTTATGAAATCATATGTTATCAGCAATATTAAACCAAATGGAACTAAATAACTATATTGCATATTTTACCCCTTTTGTGAAAAGATTTTCTCCAATATAAAACGATATTTAATTATTGAATTAATATTTGAAAAAAGTGTATTAACAGTGTCATCCAATACGAGTTTAAAAAAAATGTATTTGAACTTGAGTGGATGAATGAAAATTATTTTACTAACGGCTGACATTTTGAACAAGATATATGAATATATACCGTATAGGGAGAGTTTGAACTAATAGAAGACATTGATTTACCCCGATGAACAACGAAAACATAAATAAATGTGTCGTATAACGTTACGGACAACGTTTCCAGATTTTGTCGCAGTAAAACCGTTACGTTAATAAATAAATCTACTCGGAAACTATTTCACAAAGAATAAAAACCTTTTCAGATTTACAGTATTATTACACGGTGAATGTATTACACTCCTGGGTACTGTAACTTGTCAACGACAATAAGATAAGTCGCTTTAATTTATAGAGAAGATAAGCTTTAGTGACGCTCCGTATTGTGGGGATATATAGCTTAGCCGAGGCAGACTGTTTGTCTTATCGTGTCTTTATCGGTTTATGCGAAATGTTTAAACCACCTCCGCCCGCGGCCTCGTGTTAAGCGTACCTATTGTTTTATACAGGGTCACGCGGTTCGCAAAGATTGCACTCTATCTCCGAGCCGACAATTCGTTTCCTTAAGGAGATGGTTGGAAATTATAGCACACACAGAACAGCTGATACAGAGAACGAGATCAGCGATTTACAAAAGCCATTATTCATTTCCTTCTATTAGTTCACGTTCTCCCTATAAATCTTCTTTAAATTTTCAATCGTTAATAAAATACTTTTTATTCGTCCATTCAAGTTCAAATACATTTTTTTAAAACTTTTAGTGAATGAAAATTGATGTTTATACAGTTTTTTTCAAATATTATTTCATTAGTTAAATTTTCAGTTTCATATAGGAGAAAATCTTTGGACAATGCAAGGTATGCAATATCGTTGCTTCATCCGATTGGCTTAAAATAAGTCATAACATGATTTCATAAAACAGCTGATTTTATGTTACAAGTCATGTGATAGAACAGCTGTTTTAACGCATAGGTTAAGTTACTTTATTTATATTTGTAATTACTTAGTAAAAAGTAACTAAAATAAAATATTCTTTGTTGACCTAAGTAGGAATTTACTTAAAATTTTTGTTTTGTTTATTACTTGTTTTCTCTTTCCAGTTTATAGTCTAATATTTACCAACTATGACGTTCAACATTTCCGAAAGATTCAATCTTTTCCAATGGCGCTGTTGAAACATTAATTGAAATATTGTTCTTTGATCAAATTCAGTTATTTAATAAGTTTTTAAAAGCCTTTTCATTAAATTAATGAGCTATCGGCGATACTTTTGCCTTAGAGAATAGTATTAGCGCCAAGAAGCTTCTCCCGCAGCACCAGGGGCGCTGCAAGTTATGTTGTAATGAACCTTAGAAGTGAGGAAAAGAAATCAATGAAATTTTAAAACGAATGAAAAATTTTATCTGAGGATTCGATCTCGGAGGAAAGAATGGGAACTAAAAACGATGTAATTAAAATATTAGACCTATTGAAACCAATGCAAATACTATAAACTTTTCATCCTCTCTGTCCCGCTCTTTTCTTGTACATCACTTTCCTTACTTATCTCCTCTTTGCTCTTTTCTCTTCATTCTCACTTCGACCATTTCCTCTAAGCCTTTCCCCTTACTTATACACTTCTACTTTCTCTTCCTTCCTCCTACTCTCCTAACATTCTTCTCTACATTATTACCTCCCACTATTTCTCCTATTCATCACCCCTTATTTCTCTATTTATTTCCCTTTCTCCCCTTCACGGTCTTTAAACATTAATGTCCGACTAAAAAAAAGAGTATTCATCCCTATCTCTAAGATTCGAAATGAAATCTTCATTAATCTTAAAATGTGATTAATTACTTACACCGAATGCGCTAAAATAAACCATAGCTGAAACTTAATCAGCTGTAGTTGCCTCCTCGATCAGCTCAGCCTACTTTTGATTGTTGCCGCGTATAAGTGTTGACTTATTTATTTAAGGTTAGTATTTGTTGACATAGTGCTAACTACAGCAGAGAAAGTTTGTATCGTAGAGCATCATTTTCGCTCATAAAGCCTCACAACCCGTCTTCAACCAAAATGATCCAAAAGCTTGTCATATAGAACATTTTTACATCCGAGTCTAACCGATTTGGTTTTTTTTAATTATGTGTTTGTAAAACTACGTAAGTAAAATAAATTCATACAACTGTTTTAGTACTGTTTATTTTGGCACATACGATACTAAACGTCATAAGTTTAAAAATTATATTTTTAGGGGGGGAAAGAACATTATGTTTTATAATAACATAAAGTAGTGATGTAATAGTTCAGATGTGAGAGACAAATTCAATAAATCTTTAAACGTTAATCCTAACAGTGGCCCGTGGCCAATGTTTTTAGTTCTGTACTAAGTGCCGAGATTCGCAAAAGACTAGTACAGCGTTGTCTGATCTCTTACTTGGCTCAGAAGCCTTTCTCATTAAGCAGGTGACATGTTAATAGTGCTGAGACGTAGCGAAAGGGGTTTGGGAGGAAATGGTAAAGTTTCTTTTTAATCTGTTATCAGCTAAGAAGTTACAATATATATTGACCTGTTAAACAACAACTTTCATAATATTTTCAAACTTTCATAAGAAACTTCAAAAAATATAATTACAAGTAGTTTCTATATAAAAAGAGTTAACAGTTAACCTTAGGGCTGTTAATAAATATGTTTATACAATGTCCGTAAAAGACACCGACGTGCGAACCTTTGTTTCGTTAAAGTAAAACACTTACAGTGCCTAAATAGCCTGTATATATCCTGATATCCTTATAGCCTTATATCCTGACAAAATTGTAACAGAGATAAAGTTTTTAGCAAATGTTTCGTCGTCAATATTTCTTTGTAGAATAATTTAAGTTGAAAATTCAAGACCTTAACTAAACTTCTCTAATTGTGTCTAGTTTAATCGTTATAATGAAGCAGAACGTCATACTCAATTTTTATAATTTTTTTTTATTAAAAGGCATAAACCAGAATGCCAATACCACCCTATAAGAAGCTTCTAGCCGAGTTTCTGGCCATTATTATAGGCTATTTCAATAACTTGTGTTCTGGTAGCAGAAATATTTGCGAATCGGAGTTGAACTTTGTTCACAAATACTAACCCAGATAAGAGTTTTATCCTTCGAGGAGGGTTGTATCGTTCGAGGAGGCTTGTTTCGAAGAGGGTTGCATATCTCATCATTATTAGTTTGATAAGACACATTGTAAGTCTTTAAGTCCGTTCTGTTTTAATTTTATTTCACTAGATTTTAATTAATCACATATGTTTGTACCCATGCTTTGAAGTAACATTAATTTACCTAGTCATTTATATAAACATAAAGTTTCTTAGTGATTAAGTGTAATCTATGGAAAAAACAAAACGGTCAGCCAGTCAGTCTCCCCAGTAATTTAAATTTTATCACCCTTCCAGTAAACAATCACCTAATTTGCGTCCTTTTTTCTCTGACTGTCTCTTTAATTTTCAACGGATCCCTTCCTGTCTAACTAAATCCTCATACTCTGATTGGCGCTAGCTCTCATTCTCTCTCTCTTTCTCTCTCTCTTTCACTGAACCCACCTTCTTTGACGGACACTTCCTCTCTAACGCCCTGACACTTTAGGTAGACCTCACTCTTTGACTGATCCTCCTTGTCTGACTAACAATTTCTAACCTCACTTTCTGACTAGCCCCTCCTTCTCTGTCTGACACTTTCCCTCCCCCCTCTCTCTCTTTCTCTCTCTCTCTAATTGCCTCCTTCCTCTCTAACAGATTCCTCTTTCTCTGAGAGACTTCTCCTTCTCTCATCAACACTTCCACTCTGACTAATCCTTCCTTCTTTAAAGACTAATTATCTGACGGATTCCTCTTTATCTGACTACCCCTCTCTCTATCTGACTGACACTTCCTCTCTGACTGACCCTCACGTTCTAACTAATCCCTCCTTTCATGACTTGATTCTCTCTCTCTCTCTCTCTCTCTCTCTCTCTCTCTTTCTCTCTCTCCCTCTAACTGGCCCATTACTTTCTTAGGGATTACTCTTTTTCTGACAGACCGCTCCTTCTCCCATCAACCCTTCCACTCTAACCAACTCTTCCACTCTGACAAACCCTCCCTCCCTGAATGATCTTCAATTCCCTAACGGATTACTCTTTATTTAGCGGTCTCCGCTCTCCTTCCTAAAAATATATATTTAAAAGGAAATCTATTTCTTTAAACTTGTATATAATCATGGTTTCGAATCAAAAATCACATTAAATTACCTAAAATTCACAAACCTGTATTTTACAAAATACAAGGTAAACGTTAAATCTTGGTTTTTCTGAATAACCACGAGTCCCATTGTTGATAAATCCAGAGCTTCGGTGAGTTGCCTTTGAATAAAGCGTACGAAGTCCTGCTTTTAGCTAAATCGGTCTCGCAGATATTTAATTGCATTTCATAGACAAACGTCTACATAATGTCGACTGGATAAGACGCGTAAATTCAACAACATCTCTTGCATCTGACACTAGATTTTTATTTCTTATAAAAAGGTGTCATATATGCAACCTGTTACTAGACCAAGTTAATATTGCGGCCAAAGAGGGGAATAATAGAAGTTTTACTACTGGGACGAGTAAACACAGCTCGTGAAAATATGTGATCTAATACTCGTATACATTGTGTATGGAAAATATGTGAACTGCTAATAGACCGAGAATTCATTGTGGAAGGAAAATATGTGAACTACAGCTACTGTGAAGAAAATGTGTGCAATGTCAACGGGCCAAAGGGAATCAAATCGTCGGAATATGATGAAAGATTATTGGTACAAAATTAAAAACCACAGATCAAAAATATGTTTCTTAGTTTCAAGAAAATATTGAAATAAAATAACTTACACAAAATTACACAAAAATGGCAAACAAATAACACTTGTATATTAATTTGAGACCCATGGCATGACGCGCCTATATGTAACAGATAGGTGCTCCAGATATGGAGCTTATTTGGAAATAAAGAAAATATCTAACCTTGAGAATCAAAGTGGTTACGAGTTCGTATAATGGAAGCCCGGTGGGCGTCAATCTGTGGTTGAATAGACGATAATCATCTGCTTTGGTTTCCGCAAAATATTTTGACCAAAGGATTTCCTGTAGCCAGAATTGTGTGAAGAGGTATTCTGAAAACAGTTTTAAGAGAAATAAAACATACTTTAAAAAATCATGCTTTAGTTTCGAAATTATCAAAAGGAATAAAATAATGTTTTTTGATATCGGTACACTGAATTTTTGAATGATAAACCCTAAAATAGAAACATCAAAATATATTTTACAGCAAAATATTTCAAAATTGGAAAAAACCAAATACTACAAACAAAATAAAAAATAACTAACAATACAAGTTACTTAAGATGAACCCATTATGTACATTTCCACGACCATGTCATCATCATCATCAGAAGGTTTTATCAAAAAATTGCAATCTAGAAGGCAATAAGTTACAACCTAGACTGACTATATTGACCTAAAAGGCTCAATTATGTTACTTTCCTTTTAGATTATTTCATCTATTTCAGATAATTCTGTTATCTTTTTAAATTCCTTCTATTAGCTCACGTTCTTGATGTATATATATTGTACAAATTTTCAATTGCTAATAAGAAACGTTTTTATTAATCCTATAAAGGTCATTTTTTTTTTAACCACTAGTGGGTGATAAGTGATATAATTCATATTTTCCAAATATTAATAAAAATAATTAAGTTATAAACTTTGTGGGGTCCAGCCGGATTCGAACTGAGAATCTTCGTGTACGAAGTCTAGTGGGTAACTGTGGTAACTTTCCAATTCCTAAAAAAATTTCTCAAAGATGTGTCTGAATTCCCCCACCCCATCTGGTTATCGTTGAAACCTCCATTGAACAACCTTACTCTGTTGCCATGGTTACCACACAATATCATAAATAGTGTGGGTAACATATCTTAATAGTTTGGATGCTAATGTCACAATATCATCTAGGGAATCTAGGGTAACTAAGATGAAAAATATTTTGTAAACCTCAGAAGGAATTTACGTGAATATTTTTGTATAATATTACTTGTTTATTCAGATTACAGATAATTTTACTTTCATCTAATTTTTGTTACATCTAACAAGTGTTTTTTTCTCTGATCAATTCCTTTCCTAGTTACTTTACCTCATAAGTTGCACCTTATTCGCGACGCTACTTTCATTTCCCTTCATTATTTATCAGTAATCACTTGCGTTCAATCATTCAACTCATAGAATTTTAGTTTTATTATTTCCTTTTAGTTCTATTCTTCTATGTAAAGAATGACTTTCGTTTTTATATAAAATTATGACACTCCAAGAAAAAATAATAATTGTAATATATTATTTCCTATCTATAAATACTTCTGATATATACGTTTTCGTTCTAAATTTCCTGTTACTTCTACGAAAATGTCCTCTAACAAAATTACTATAATTAGCGCGATCCAAAGCAACGTTGTTATACACAAACCCTTACGTAAACGAATTGCAAATTACACAAGACCTTTATCATGAAAATACTGAGAAATAACTGAGACAAGGCAAGGAAAGGCAGTCTTGTATATCTCATTATTTTCCCTGTTAGTCAGGCAAAGAAGTCTTTGTGTTTATTAAAAGCAAGAAAAAATCCCTTAAATTTAATTGGAGACATCTTTGTCCCTTGGTCCCTTTGATCAGGAAACTACTGCTTTCGCTGTAGTAGTAAAGGAAGCGTGATACGATATTTCCTTTCTCCATATAATTTGTTTAAAAAAAACTTTTAAAAAGTTAATTCCTACTTGGGTGAACAAAACAAATATTATTTTAGTTTCTTTTTAACAAATAATTACAAAAATATTAACCAAGTAGCATAACATTTCTGATAAAACATCTGTTCTACCACGTAACCTATAACACAAAATCATCTGTTTTATGAAATTATATGCTCTTACTTATTTTAAGCAAAATAACACAAAATAACTACATTGCATACTCTACCCCTTTTGTGAAAAGGTTTTTCCAAGATAAAACTAAAATTAATTCATTAAACTTAATTAAAGGATTTATATTTGAAAAACTATAATATCATCAAGTGTCATCCACTACATGTTTAAAAGAAATGTATTTGAACTTGAGTGGATGAATAAAACGTATTTTATTAACGGTTGAAAATTCGGAAAAAGTATTTTATAAAGAGAGTGTGAACTAACAGAAAGAACTGAAAACATATTTCAACATAAAATATGAGGTCTGATGCATCATATTAAAAATGTATATTATGAAACTAAACCGATGTTTTTCAGACATATAGTACAATAAATTTACCTTTTCATAGATAATGTAGACCGACTGCTCCGAAATAAACGTCTTGCGACAATATTTCACAACAGAGAAAAGCATGGAAAATGCGGAAAATACGCAAAGAACTATAACGCAATTGTTTCTAATGTTAGAGTTGCTACATAAAAGACTTCTGTGTCACAGGCCATGAAGCTAAGTACAATAAAACTTGCCACTTGAAAGAGAAAACACAATTTCAATTTTAAATGAACAATAGACTTATTGCCTACGTGAAAATATAATGAATATAAATAGTGAAGAGCTAAAATATGGACGTTTTATTTTTGTAAAACTCCCAGGTGTGGTGCAGAGAGAAAATTAATGACTTACGAGTGAGCCTAACCTAACTCAACCTTAGCGGACCATGATACCCTCATGCAGAAAGTAAACCTTCTCTCTTCAGACTCATAAAGTTCTATCTCCCAGTGATACCAGTTTATAAAAGATGCATGCAGTAAGTACGTTTTGAAAACAACTAATTCGAGAAACTTAAACCTTAAGAATCTTGACTTTATGATTTCCAGTGAAATTGGCTAATGAAGTCATCCAAAGAATAATCAAACTCACAGTCTAATAGAACGAAATAAATAGGAGGAATTTGTTTAAACTGAATATTAAAAACAGTATAATTCCAAATCGATCACTTTGAAGAAGTGAGTGTTCTAAGAAGAGTCCCTAAAGGACCTCTAATAAAAGAAACCATATTTCTTCTTAACAATCACTACAGTAGCCTAGATACAATATACAGAGGGATGCACAAAGAAACTAAAATATATCGGAAATAAATCTACATTGAAAAGTATAAAGGTTCATGTACACATAGGTTCGGAAAAGCCTCGTTGGGGAGTGACGGCCAGGAAAGTTTACTACCCAGGTGAATTGAAATCCTTTGCTATCAGCTGTTACTGACTAACGAGTCATTACAAGTTTATATCGAAGTTTTTTTGTGTGTGTGTAGATTGATCTCCCTGATTCATTTCTTCCTGAATTCTATTGTGTAAGTAGGAATATTGTCGATTTCGACTTCTAACACCTACCTCCATGTAAATGTGTAACAAGAAGCAACACATTTTTTTCATTTAAAAAGTCCACTACTACATAAGTTGTAACTTTTTTTATATTACCGCCAAACCTCAAGGGAACTAGTAAGCAGACCGAGAGAACTGATACGCTAGTATGGACCTTCGCACAACGCCCAGCAGGTGAACTATTTAAATCTCTTTCTAATATAATTGTTTGCATTTAATTTTATTTAAGCGCACCGTCTAGAGGCCACGAGGATTATTTGTCATAAATCATTAAAAAGAGGGAATATTCTATTTATTTAATATTATAATAATTTTTTTCAATACTCCGTGCATCAGAGTCAACAAAACAAATTTTATGTTAATTAATTTTTAATAAATAATTACAATTAATATAAAGCTGTATTGAATATAAATTCATATATATATATATATATATATATATATATATGACAGAACAATATTAAGTAGCAAAATAGAAAGCGAAATTAGATAATAAAATTAATTAATTACATGTAATTAATGAATTAATATTTGAAAATTCTGTGTAACATCAAGTGTCATCCAATACAAGGATGAATAGAAAGTATTCTCTTAAAAAACTCAAAATTTAAACAAGATATATATAAGAAGAGTGTGAACTAATAGAAGGAACTGAAAAATAACCGCACAAGATATACAACTCGTGGAGGACGAACGAACTCGAAAAAAATTATAGACGATTTCGGGTGAAGTTCACCTTATGACTTCTAAGAACATCTATTCTCTTTTGGATTATTTCGAATAGTTTTACATGCTATGTGATATTTCAATTGGCTTAAGTAAAGGACAGGAAGCAGAGGGTTTATGTCAGATTAAATGGTGTGCATACAGACCGTTTTAGAGACAGGGCGAAATGGCATATATTCATGTAAAAGCAATTATATATTGGTAAATCTAAGATATTCCAGTAGAACCTAAAGGTAAACGTCAGAGCTCTTCCGTGGTCATCATTTATTTCCAACCTCTACAAATAATAATTCACTCGTAAATCTAAAGATTTTCCTCATAGATACTGTAAATGTTATCTTGTATCAAATACTGTCATCTTTAGGAAAGCGAACAACCCTTTTACTAAGCTCAGTGACAACGGATATTGTCTCTCAAATTTTATGCCAAAAACAAGATCAGATTTTAACTGTATTACTACGTAATTTACTTTTACAACCTCACTTGCTTTTATAGCCAAATGGTTAACTTTTTAACCGAAAAAGTTTATTTAATTGTAAAGTTTTTATTAGGAACATAAAACAGGTTTTGTGTGACGCCAGTTAATATCAGCTTAATGTGAAGAGCGCCCTACTTTCACAACAATTTAAGCACTTCCTGTTACACTTTAGAAATAGCATTACCAACGGAGCGGTACAGTGAAAACAGATCGATTTGCATTTTAGCATCAACAATCGTCTTTCCTTGCAGTCGAAGATTTATGAGCTGAGTAGCACTCACAATAGTACATAAATATACTGAATAATTCCACTAAGTGTTTCTAGGATAAAACTAGAATTTCTAAGATAAAAACATTCCATAGATGTCTAATTAAAAACATAATCGTACGTGAGAGAAAACTTTCCATCATCCGTGCATATAACAATAATATGAAATGGTTCAGAATTAGGGTCTCTCTCACACACGCACAAAACACACACACACACACACGCGCGCGCGCGCGCGCGCACTCACGCACGCATACCCACATAAACACACACATACACCATACACACACACACACACACACACATACACCATACACACACACACACACACATACACACACACACACACACACACACACACACACACACACACACACACACACACACACACACAGATACAACAGTTTTATATTATCATTGTCGTCTTCGGTAGACTTTTATACTATTAGAACTAGTATTACATCTGTTTAAGTCTGCATTGTATACACGTTCGACCACGTTTATTGCTATCTTTGTTTTACAAATATCTAATAACAGATATAAAGTATACACATATAGACGCATGTAGAAAACAAATTTGAAATGCTTTTAAATCATACATTTTAAAATAAGCTAAATTATTATGTTGACACACATACATTATGATAACCTTTGAGCAATTTCCATTTATTTTGATTGGTGTGTATATGATGATACTTTGAATAATTTTACTTATCTGTGTAGTAATTGTTATAAATACGCATTATGTATAAAAGTAAACGTAGTGGTAAATATGATCTAACACATACAAAAATGAGTTTCTAATTTTGAGATATGACGTATAATAAGCAACCTACGAATTCTAATACATTAATATTTAACTTCTAAGACGTTTTCCATGTTGAGTGTGTAATAACCTTACCTAACCTAACAATCATTTCTATAGTTTGTACAAGTAGTTCATGTGTGTTCCCTCGGGTCAGTTTGAGCTGATCCCTACGCCAACATTTCGGCCTTCCTACTTGGGATTAACACAGATAGGACGAATTCTACCACACGCACACCCTATCGAGAGGCCAAATCCTGAAAGATCTGGTTCAAATAATGTCTATATTTCTTCCTATTTTCCACCTTATCCCTTCTATGCCACCTTATCTTCTTATGCTTGAATATATGTGATTTGTTTTCAATATAACTAAAAGAATTTATTACTCCTAAGAGACAAAAACTTTCCTCGCACATTAAAAACCAATACAGACACTAGCAGTTTCAGCACATTATTTATCGACAGCAAGTAATTTTGAAACAAACATCAGAAAATAAGATCTAGTAAAATGGGACAATTGTTTTGTAAAAGGAAACGGGAAAAGAGATTAAGGAGATTAAAATATTAAATAAACATTAGAAAGAGAGCTTTATTCCACTGGAGATGGAAAACAATGAGACAAGGAAGGTTTACTCCGCCTAACGAGATACTACACTTCTTCCTCACTAAAGTTTAAGTCTTTTGTACGGGTTCAGAAAGTAATTGCTTTCCGTAAACCTAAAACTACACAATTATGATACATAAATGAATTTCCTCGTTATTGTCATTCGAAATATATAATTTATTAAAACTCTCAAAGATTTTGTAGGTATTAAACAAAATTACTTTTCAGAATTTAAAGAAATATAATGTTTATATATTTTGCATTTCTAAGATGGCTCTTGTTTATCTACTTGTATTAGTTTTTTATTTATGTTAGCCATCTCTTTGTTTGGTCTATCGGTTGATCTTCTACACGGTTGATTTATTGTTCTTCAAACGTTCCTCAGTCTGTCTGATACTCAGATACGACACCCGTCTGGACCAAGTGTGAAGGCCAGCCCCTCAAGGTAAGGCATACCGAAAGTGAATAAAGGCCCGATTACACTACCTAAACCGAAAACATTAGATGGGGATTTGAAATGAAGGAAAACCTGCCAGTTTAGAAGGTTCTACCGATTCCGAGAGTTCTGGAATTGTGGTTGAAACTGCTGTTGGAGTGCCATCTCGACCAGTCCAGGCTTTCAGCTCTTACATATTAATAACACTGGACGTGGTACTATACAACACCCCTCGAGACTTACGTTAGCCACAATTATGAATCATGAGGACGTTTATTCATGTCCTATTTATCGTCAAGAGGTTCTGGAGATTTATTAAACCCATCATCATACTGTAACTATTTTTACAGATGGTTCAAAACTTGACAATGAGGTAGGATGTGGAAGGGCACACCTACTCCTACGGATTGACCTCAGCCGGTAGCGTGTTTACTGCAGAACATTATGCCATTTTACAAGCTTTAAGTTTGATTCCATCTGCAATATTATCATGTGTGTTCCGATTCCAAAAGTGCTTGTCAGGTTATTCAGGAAATGTACGCTTAGAATCCTTTAGTTGGAGACATCTTATGCTAAATACACAGGCTCCAATTACAGGGTGTCGAGGTGTCATTTTCTTAGGTGCCTGGACACTGCTGAATAGCAGAAAACACAAAAGCAGATGAAGGGTTAAAATTGGCAACAAGTATGGTGCCATTAACACAACGTGTTGTGGCAACAGATTTTGTATGGAATGTTAAAAATACACTATTCTTTTATTGGATTGAAGAATGGCAGAATGTTAATAGAAACAAGCTGAAGGACATCAAGAATACCGTACGACCATGGAAGTCATCTGTTCGTTCGAATCGTGGGGAGGAAGTGGTGGTTACTCGACTTCGCATCGGCCACTCTTTATTAACGCATGGATGGTTGATGCGCCATGAGGATCCACCATTACGTCAGTTTTGTGGAGGTACCATCACAGCCAAGCACATTTACGTTACGAAGTTTAAAAGTGGTTTTAAGGGACGACGTTACGGATATCGTGTCATCGGCTTCTTAAGAAACCTAAATCTATTTACAAATATTTAAAATCCGTATAATTTTATTTTGTTTAGTTTTAGATAAGTAAAATTAGTTTTAACCATTTATTTTATTATGTTTAGTTTCATTTATTTAAATTTAATTTTAAATAACACTCTAGTTAGGCGATGATAACTATTATTGGTTATTTAACTAAAAAAAAAAATATGTCCTAGGCTATAGATGATCCCCGATAGTATGCACTATTTTTGTCTTTATAGGACAAAGATATAGAATGTGAGAGCCTATATGGCTTTCGAGTACTTTTTTACATTTTACCATATTTAATCTTAGTAAACCTTTTCACAAACATACTGGCGGTATAATTACTTTTTCTTTCTTGATTCTATATATTGCCGTTTTGTTGTAAATCACTTTCCAATTATTTTGTCTTTTGACTGAACTAATGTCTCAAGGTCTAACGGGGTGGATTTATAGCTGGTTAGGACCAAATCCCTAATCTAGGACACCGGCTCTTATGTAAGGCCAACAGACAGTGGGGGTAAAGGTCCAATTGGACTCGGACCACTCCAAGTATTAAACCAATCCGATAGGGTGGTGAATGTACTGAACACCTGCCCATTAAAAAGGTTCTACTGAGCCCGAGTAGCTCTGGAGAAGCTGTCGAAACAGTAGTGTCGGCTCGTTCCAAGGGCAGACCGGTCACTAGTCGGCAAGGCTTTCGAGTTCTTACCGACTGGTAACATGGAACCAAGCCCCTGTTTCAGGCTTGACGTTAGTCACCCTGACGGGAGTCACGGGTTTGAGGTAGGATTCGATGGGAGTAGCCTCATATGCTAGTCTGTAGATTAATGTAGCAACTCTCTTTATGTTCATGACAAAGAGTCGAAAGACAGATACACCCAGTCACCATTTTGTTCTTTCGCCATCTTTATTTCTTCTTTCACTTTTTACAAAGCACACTGGGGTATATATCTTAATGTTGTATTTGTAATGGATGTTAGTTAATACATTCACTTTTACATTGCTTTTTATATATTTCCCTCTATTCCCTTTAGTGGCAACTAGTTCTCCTAGTTCCAAGATCGTGCGTGTCGTTAAATTGCCTACTCGGCGCCGTAGATTGTCTGACTGCAGTGTTCATTAACACGGTTGCCCACATTTACCAATATGTTTATTATATAAATACTGATTTTATGTTATATAAAATTCAAGGTAAATACTATAAAATATCCAGATATATAAATAAGGTTATTACAACTTTAAATACTAGTATATATTAGAATACATTGAAGTATGCCAAGTGTTAACGTCGATAAGTTTTACGTCAAACTTTAGATTGAAACAAATTGAGTTACATTTATTACTAGCTACTAAAACTTACGGCTACTAAATTATTACATATAGGCATATGAATAAAATAAAACTTAATTATCAAGGGTAATCAATGAACCTTATAAATAGCCTAGTTTAAATTTTTTTTAATAAATAAATTTTTCAGTTTGTCCACGTTTATTTGTATTTCTGTTAATATGCACGTACTAGTGTCACCTTTTTTTAATGTATTCTTACTTCCTTTCACATCTGTAGAAGATTGTTCCTCTATATTATCTCTCTTTTCTACCTAATATTGTCCTTTGACTTTTTTAAATTTGTTATTGAAATTCTATTAGCTTTAGATTAGATGTTTATTATGTAACGTAAGGTTATTAAAAGTTACAAACATTTGCCAGTGTAAGATGACATGTTAACTATTCTATGACGTAATGGATCAGCTGTTTAGTTGTTAAGATATAAACACATAATATTAACACATTTCTTGACCACTGGAACTAATTTTAACGAAATAAATAAAGTCCACTAGCCACAAGATAAAATTTTTCGAAAATAACTAAACTCCTCAGACTTGTTAGTCATTATAATTAATAAATTTCTTAAGCACTTGCACAAGACCGCATTATATTGTCGTTAGTGGGTTTTTATTTAGTTAGTTTGCACGAAGTACAACATCAATCGTTTTCAAAGTTAATCAAATGAAAATTCAAGTTATTAAATAAAGAAACAAGTTTCATAATTTAATCACTCTTCTACAGTTTTTAGCGTGATAACATAAACTTTGCATGTAAAGTAAAGACGTCTGGAGGGGATTCCTGATCTGGACGTAAAGCAACCATTTTATGCGGCCTAGATGGTAAACACAGAGGGAAACAAAGGTGGTAAATGAGCAAAGGAAATCGAGAGAGATGCGTACATAACTTGAGTGTCAGAGAGCTACTATGTACAGTACTAATCAACAAACGGGGATGAAATAACTTTCAAAATATTCACCTTCTACGTTGGCCTAAGGCTTAGCGTTTCTGATTGGGCAAACATTTGCATATGTATTGAGGGAAAGTTTACTTTTAGGCGAGGCATTGGAATCGCGGGCAAATGGCTCTCTACGCCCAAAATATACCTGCACGGTCACGTGACAGATTGTTCTCATTTTATTATTATAATAAATATAGTTAGTTATAATAAATAATATATATAGTTAGTTTACATAAACTAATCAAATTAGTAATATATTTGGCTATCAAAAAACCATTTAACTCCAAACGTATTCAAGTAAGAATAGATCAAATGGTGGCCATTTATTTCAATTAGCTAATATGTTAATATTAGACAAATAGTTTTGCATTAAATACAGAAAAATTTTATTATGTTAAAAGAATTACTTTAATTTTCAATTAGTTATGCTTAGTTTTTATGTCTCGGAAATTCTCCCCAGAATAGACATATTGCATAATTTACAGTAAGTCAATTGTCAATAATTCTTGGAATTATTCAGAATAAAATTTCTGGCATTACCCACGTCATAACATTGAGAGTTTGATTTTTGAATTGTTTAAAATGTTACGTTGATAGAACTGTTAGCGATAGGATGATCTAGAATGAACCAGAGAACCAATTCGGTTACCGTTTATTGCACTTTATAATTTACATATCGCCTTCCCATCAAAGGAATTTAGGCTTTTACGTAACCTACACTAACCTCAATGGAGACACTCAATACTAGCAAGAAAAAAAAATATTAATAGATACTCTTTCTTTTATGTCCAAAACCATCCTTTACGCACTGTCATCAGTAATTATTTCGTCCCTTTTGGCTTAAAATAAGTAATAAAATATAATTTCATAAAAACGCTGATTTTATATTACAGGTTATGTGATAGAACAGCTGTTTTAACGCATAGGTTATGTTACTTTATTTATATTAATTGTAATTATTTAATAAAAAGTAACAAAAATAAAATGTTTGTTTTTTTGGCTTAAGTAGGAAGTGACTTTAAAACATTATTGTTTATATTACTTGTTTATAAAATCTTTACATTTACCAAATCATGATTGCGAATCCTAATATTTACTGTTATGCGTACGTATACAGTGTAATACGTCTACATAAATAGTAATTTCAGCTATTAAATTATATGTCTGCAAAACTTCGTTACAAAACAGGAATATATAATTTAGGTCGTCGGAAATAATATTTCGAAGTGTATATTTAAAATATAATAGGTTCTCAACTACAAACCTTTTAAATGATTTCGATGTGAAATCATGGTTTGGGTGGTTACGGCCAGTCAAAACAGGTGAAAACACGGAAAACATAAGGTACGTTTTAATATATTTTATAAATAATAAAATATAAAACGGGAAAACTAAAAAACACTGTAATTTACTCTGGTATTATAAATCTGAAAGGAATATCGTAGCTGGATGTTTAATGTTCGCTAATATGTTGGCATACACATAAAGAGTACACTCACACCTGTACAGCACCGGGCAATAAATCACACTTTACAATAAACCAGAATCGCCAACATCTACAAATCAAATATCTCTCTAATTGCCTACTCCAGATATTCACTTAAATTATTACACCTATAACTTGGGAGATTAGTGGCAGCGAGAAGTGGCTTTACGGGATTACTAAAGACTTAATTGCTTTTGGTTTCCTTAAAATAAACTCCTTTATAATTTGATATTGTCGTTTGTAATTTTGCGTGTCAAGACGGAAAATGAGGAATTTAAATAGGTTAAATAGGTTTTAACAGTTGTAGAAATTTATATCAAAAATATATGTTTAAACTGAAATGTGTAAACTAATCATATTTATTTTGTATTTAGGTTATATCGACCCAACACTACATCATTATTGTCAAAAAAAAAAAAAAAAAAAAAAATACCTAGAGGTGTAGAAAGTCCCCAAAGTGTATATAATAATAATAAAATCTATCACTGACACTTTAAAATTATATAAAAGCATTTTAACATCTATTTACAAAATAAAAATATTTTTTATAAACTTATGGTTTCTTTAAACATGAATCAATTCGCTGTACGTCAATAAATTATATTAATCAATTAAACAATAGTTTATCCAAACGTTGAATTTAGTAAATTTGTTAAAACGTACGGAGACAGAACGTTATCGATCGCATGGATCTTAATCAGTGTCTTCTGCTAGGAGATGTTGGGTCAAGTGGTGACGGTTTTAAAGGTAGTATCAAGTAGTATGTGTGATTTGTATTGTGTTTCTTCGTTTAATATGTTTTTACTTTCTGTTTTTGTGTGTCTGTAAATTTCATATTGTTCTAGTGTGTTGAGATGTGGTCCATTTTTGTTGATGTGTAGGATTTCTAGGTTTTTGGTAAATGTCTGTGTACTTGTGTTCTGTATCTTTTATGTGGTTGTAAAATGTCGAGTTGGTGTTCTGTTTGTGTTCTTCGACTTTTTGTTTAAAGCTGCGACCTGTTTGTCCAATGTAGAACTTGTTACATTCGTCGCAGTTTAAAAAAAAAACACTAAAAAAACACTAAAATAACACTACAGACAGGGAAAACAAATACATCCCATTACCATTCATAAACCAAACAACAAACAAAATAGCCCGCAAATTTCAAAAAACAGGATACAAAATAGCATACAAAACTAATAACAAGCTACAATAGAAAATACAACACAACACCAACAACAAGGATAAACTACAAGCACCAGGCGTATACAAACTGAACTGCGACGAATGTAACAATTTCTAAATTAAAGGGCCAAGCATTAGAAATGGTAGTAAATTCAAATTCTTAAAATATGCATGAGATTAGAAAAGTATTGTTAACCAGCTATCCAGATAAAAGAGATGCTTTAACTGAAATTTAGAAATGGCCGAATTAAAACAAGAAAATAATGAACCACCCTTTAAGTTTTATTAAAGAATTCCAAAATTATTAAATTTACAAATCTCATTTTTCGTTAATAAAGAGCCTCAAAGACAATTGCCCAAATATGTTTTGATAGAATATGGGCAGAAATTAGGGTTAACAGTTCTCCTTAGGAATTTACATGAACCCGTAGGATCGCTAGTGCGCACGAAAAAAACCAAATTCTCTTAGCGAAGCACTTAACATGCTTACAAACGATTTTCAATTTAAAAATAACAAATTATTCCAAAATGTTAAACAGAACATCCCATCTAGAGCCCAACAATACCAGCCTATTCGTAAACCCATTCCTAACAAACAAACCTTCAAAAATTATAGGCCCAACTACCAAAACAACCCTAAAAGATTTGCCAAACCTAATTCATACGTACAACAAAATCAACAACAAAGACAATCCAATAATTACACACCACTAAAAGTTCACAAAACATTCGAACCAGAGCCAATGAGCATTTCCACGAGTCAGACAGGGAACACCATTAGGCAAAATAGACTTTATCAAATGACAGGAAAACTAATAGAAGAAGAGAATTACGATCAAACTATGAACCGATTGACTGAACAGATGACTGACTCTTATCTGACCGAACAAACGGATTATGGACCGCAAGATGACCCTGACAGCTACATTGACTTTGATAATTGAACACAAGAGGAAAACGCATGTGGATTCACTCAAGAGGACGATCACACCCAAAATAATTTTTTAGGACTAACCACAATAAAAAGACATTTTCCATAATGCATATCGAAGACGACACAAATGAACTACCGTACATTCACGATCCCAAGACTAACCTAAAGATGCTGATCGACACTGGAAGTACGAGATCATTTATAAAAATCAATAGCTTTCCAATTTTTCAAAAACACCCTAAAACAAGAACCATTTGAAGTGAGTATAGCTCATGGAGTATCAAAAGAAAAATACAGTTGTACACTACCACTTTTAGGAAAAGAAACAAACAAATTCGATTTATTTGATTTCCATAAAGATTTCGACATACTACTTGGATTAGATAGTATTAAATAATTAAAATTTGACTTAAATTTTGTGAATGATAAATTAATATTTCGCAACAAACAAAGGGGACAACAAGTTATGTTATACAAACCCGCACAGAGAGCAAAATATTCAATAGGGAGAAGAACTCATACAATACAAACACTTAAATGGATTAGAAATTCCACAGAGTATAGTCTTAGTACACAAAGGAGAAGCCTATTGACCTATTATTAACAACACAGAAGTAAATGTAAAAATAACAGTTAATGAACAATTAGAATTAAAATCTTTAGAAGAATACAATATCTTCGAACCTGATACAATGCAAATGGGCACTAATTTCAATATGTTAGATTATAAACAAAAACAATCGAGAAGGAAAAATTTAGATTTATCAAAATTTAGGATAGAACACATGAAATTAGAAGAAAAATCCGCTATAACAAGTTTAATAGAAGAATATGCAGATTTTCATATTGACGGAAAGGATTTAACTTTCACCAACCAAATAAAACATGTTATTAGGACTACTGATGAAATTCCCGTATACTCTAGAAATTACAGATATCCAGAAATTTATAAGAACGAAATTAATAAACAAACTGAGGACATGCTTAAACAAGGAATTATTAGACCTTCGAACTCTCCATGGAACTCTCCTGTCTGGATTGTACCCAAAAAACAAGACACTTCTGGCAAAAGAAAATTTCGATTAGTGATAGATTTTAGAGGATTAAATAAAAAAACAATTGACGATAAATTTCCCTTGCCAAACATTACAGACATATTAGACAAATTAGGACGATCCCAGTATGTTACAACTTTAGATCTAGCATCAGGATTTCACCAAGTAGAGATGGATAAAAATAGCATAGAAAAAACAGCGTTTTCAACGGAAACAGGACACCCAAAATTTTCAACGAATTTTTAAGAATGCCCTTTGGACTAAAGAATAGCCCCCCTACATTTCAAAGAATTATGAATAATATTCTGAGAGGAATCCAAAATGAAACATACCTAGTTTATTTAGATGACATTATAATTTATTCCACTAGCCTTCAGGAACATATAGGAAGACTTAGAGAAGTTTTTGACAGATTATGCAAAGCCAACTTTAAAGTACAGTTGGATAAAACAGAATTTTTGAGAAAAGAAGTAGCATATTTAGGACATGTTGTGACACCGGATGGCGTAAAACCCAATCCCGAAGCGATAATAACAATAAAAAACTACCCAATACCAAAGACTACCAAACAAATTAAAGGATTTTTACGACTATTAAATTATTACCGAAAATGTATTAAAAACTTCGCCAAAATAACAAAACCGTTTATTTACTAACTGTTTAAAGAAAAATGCAAAGATAGATATCGATAACCCCGACTTTATGGAATGTTATGAAACATGTAAAAATATATTAACTAATGAACCCCTTCTACAATACTCAGATTTCGAAAAAGAATTTATTTTAAAGCAGACGCTAGCAATTATGCATTAGGAGCAATTTTAAGTCAGGACAAAAATGGACAAGACCTTCCTATAGCGTATGCCAGCAGAACTTTAAACGACAGCGAAACTAATTACTCTGCGATTGAAAAAGAGCTATTAGCAATCGTATGGGCAACAAAACCTTTCAGGCCTTATTTATTAGGAAGGAAATTTATACAGACCATAAACCTTTACAATGTTATTTTCAGTTAAGGAACCAAATTCCAAGCTTTTAAGATGGAGGTTGGAATAAGAGGATTATGATTATGAGATAAGGTACAAGAAATGTAAACTGGACCAAAATGCAGACGCCCTGTCATGAATACAACTAAATGTCACCGATAAACTGTCAACAAACACTCAACACACTGTAGAACCAGACTTAGAGCTATCTGCAGCAGACTTACTACAACGCTATTTCCCAGAACTGGACGATAATAAATCCATGATCGTACAACTCGACGCAGAAGATAACGCCAACACAGAAGACAATGACGGAAGTGATAGTGGCCAAACAATCCACTCCAATTTTGAAGGAAACCCCCAAATTGAAATACCAATTTCCGACGAGCCTGTAAACTTTGGAAAAAAACAAATATTCTTATCGTTAGTAAAATATGAACCAAAAAAAGTAAAAATAATAAAACTATTTGGAACTTCAAAAATTCGTTTAATAGTCGAAATATCAGAGAATAATTTAAATGATGGCATAGGTAACTTTGTAAAATCGTATTTGGTACCTAAATAAAATATATTCTATATTTTGAAATATATTTTTATGAGAAATTTGCATCATGTATAGCCAAAAATTTCAAACAAACTGAACTAAATTTAGTTAAGTGTAACAATAAACTGTTAGATTTAACTTCGGAAGAAGACAGTTTAGAGACAATAAGTAATTATCATGTTAGCAAAACTAATCACCCTGGGATACAGGAAACATACGAACAAATCAATCGTAGATATTATTGGCCTTATTTAAAATAACTTATTCAAAATTTCATAAGTCAATGTGAGATATGCAAAAGAACTAAATAGGACAGAATTCCCTTACAGCTAGAAATGAATCTGACCCAACATCTGGGAAACCATTACAAACAATTCACGTCGACACAATGTCTCGGGAGAAAAACTGCTTCATTAGTATAGTTGACTCTTTCTCACGATACGCACAGTTTATCGCTTGAGGAATACTCAAAGTACAGAAATTGCTGACAAGTTATTAGATTACTTCACCACTACTGCTTACCAACGGTTATAATCTCAGACAATGGAACGGAATTTAACAATAGAGTTCTAAAAGAGATATTAGACCTGCATAAAATCAAAATTCATTTTATAAGTACACAAACCCCCAGTCAAACGGATTATGTGAAAGATTTCATTCTACTATAGTAGAACACATAAGGCTGTTAAATAATCAAATCGAATTCAAAAGAGATAGTATAATTAAAAAAGTTAAATATGCTATAATAGCTTATAACAATAGCATATATTCAGTCACGAAATTAACGCCGTGCGAAGTCTTATTTGGTCTCATAAACTCAAACACACTATTAGATATGGATTTAGAAAAACAGGTTGTGAATGACTACGTTTTAAACCATAGGGAAAAAACAAAAATATTCTGTGAAAACATTAGAAATAATAATCAAATAATTAAAGAAAAATTTTAGAAAAAAGAAATATAAACAAAGAATTACTTCCAGAAATATCATCTGAATTTTATGTAAATTTAGTTCAGAAACAAGGCAAAACGAAAAATTAATATCGCAAGGAAGAAATAACTTCAATTAATAAGGAAAGAAAAACTGTTAAAATAAAACCTAGATATCATAACACAAAAGAAAAAAATACATTTGTCGAAAATTAAAAGACCTACGAAGATTAAATTGTAATTAATGCTCAAAATCATTTTCTACGTCCCTCCTGTTCGTCACTGGCACAGCCACCGACTCAGGAGAAATCAAAGAAATCAATAACATCCTCGGAATAATCCCTAATGACCTTGGGCCAGTCAAATTAGAAGCTTCCTACCACACCTTTGTCCACCATTTTAATGTAAGAAACTTGGTTGCTCATTTAAATAACATTGACGCCTATTATTATGATGTATTGCAAAATTTTGAAACTAGTTGCTACAACTGTAACGGTAGCTTATTAAACAATGAATATATAACAGATAACAGTAATAGAATAAGAGATATTTTTAATTACTTTAAATATGTTAATCACAGTAAAAATGTAATTGAGGAAAAATTAGAAATTATACTCTTAAAAGATAATAGTAACAAAAGAATAAAAAGAGGTCTTATAGATGGACTAGGATCCGTTATCAAATTTATAACAGGCAATTTAGATGCATATGATGGTAAAAAATATGACAAAATAATTAAAGATATTGAAAATGAGCAAATTAAAATTAACTATCAAATTGAATCTCAGTACTCCTTTAGTAATAATATTATGAAAGAATTAAATACAACGTTTATTGTAATCGATGAAAATTTTGTAAAATTAAAAAATAAGTTAAGTATTTTTATTAAGTTATGTAAACAATTCTCTTACATTTTGTAAACTAGGTGTTGTACACCCTAGTGTTATCTCAACTCAAGAATTATATGAAGAATTAAACAAAATTTATAAATATTATAATGAGAGGTTACCTTTAGAACCCAAAATAGAAAATATGTGGGAATTAGAAAACCTGATTAAAGTTAATTGTTAACTAGATTCTGAAAGGATTTTATACTTTAAAAATTTACCCATTGTAGAAAAAACTCAATTTAAATTGTATAAATTACATTCTATACCCACAAAATATGAAACAGATTATGTAACAATTAAACCAAAAGTAAGGTACATATTAGTGTCTAACTCTGTAATATTAGGTTTAGACAATAAATGTAACGGTAAAACCGATTCCATATACTTTTGCTCATTTGATATTTTAACACACCATAAATTACACAGCGCCCATCATCAGGAACAACGATGCCAACAACTGCGAATATACTGCATTGGAAGTTACAGACAGATCCCAGAAATCAACCTTTAATTGGCGACCTTCCCCAACAAGCAGACTCTGGAAATTACCAATCGCAAGGCAACTACCACCGTCACCCTTCAAGGCATATATTTGATAAAAACAAATAATGATTCAGTTTCTTTCAACAACATGAAACTTAGCCACACCTCAACAACCTCTGGAGGTCACCCTACTTTCATGGACACGTCCAAATTACAATTTCCAATGAATAAAATTCCAGAATTCTCAGTAAACGTTAAACGAGTAGAATTGGATAAAATAAACAAGGAAACCATCTCAAGAATTGACCCAACTATGGAGATAACCCACCAAATCAGTATCTGGACTATTGCCCTTTACGGAGGTCTATTCAGCAGCCTTATATACCTCGCCCTCATCAAAGTGATTAAGAGGACTTCAACCGATGCCGAAACTTCGCCAACCCCCGAAGATTTATTTAGGGATGGAGGAGTTATGTGAACAATTTATGTGAACTTTTAATAATTAAATGCGTGCTAGGAAATTTCCTGCTTACGCGGCTTTTATGTTATATAGGTGGTGAGAACAGATCCACGGCAGTGTGCAAGATGCCTCTGTATCGCACAGACGTTTTTCATTCCAATTGAGTGCATATCAATTGAATTGTTTTATTAAGTAAAATTTATGTAATAGTTTTCTAAATTAATTGTTTATTAAATTCAATAAAGGTTTGTAAAAATAAAAATAATTTTAAAAACCTTTCAAGCTTAATATAACATGTAACTTATATATGTATAAAAGTATTATGTATTAATATTCATTTTCAAATAAATAAATAAATATATATATATATATATATATATATATTTATTTATTTATTTGAAAATGAATATTTATGTAGGCAGTGCGATTTCCGTATTTAAAAAAAGAATTGATTTAATAGATTCCGTTGATAAGCATTGAAACATTTACTAAATAAAACTTTGATTTAACGATTTTAACCGAAATCAGTTCTTAAAAAGCGTCAGACACTCATAAGAATCATTTCAATTTAAAAAATAATAAAAGCAACTAACTCATTATCAAAATATTGAATTAACTATAGTAGGATTGTAGATATATAAATAAATTAGAATATTTTATACCGACATGTAAACATATATTTATTGTCAAAATAAATTAGTATATTTAATACATTATAAATAAATAATTATGTTTGTTAAGTGGTGGAAAAAAATGAATACGAATATTTTAGATCTATAATTTACAATGCATAGAGTCAGATAACTTACTTGTTAAAACAGCTATTCTACTACAGAACATATTCTATAACATAAAATAAGCTGTTGTATATATATCATGAAATCATATGGTATCACCTAACTAAGTTAAAATAATGAGTCTCGTGAGCATGATTTTTATTATTATTTTTAAATTCCTTCTATTAGTTCACACTCTCCTGGTACATATCTTGTACAAATTTTCAATCGTTAAAAAAACCGTTTTATTTATCCAATCAAGTTCAAATACATTTTTAAAACCTATAGTGGATGACAATTGATGTTAACGATTTCAAATATTTATTCAATGATTAAACCATTAAAGTTGTGGGGTCCAACCGGAATCGAACTGAGAGTTTTCAGGTTCGAAGAGGAGCAAGCTTAGGAAGTGCTAACTTTCCAATACATACCCAGATATATATTACTCAAACCTTTATATGAAATTTTCCCCCCTCTGGATGTCGTCGAAACCTCCATTGTACAACCTTAAAAAGTTGCCATGGTTACCACACAACATCATAAATAGTGATCTAT
>JBAIZL010000002.1:16753566-16816066 GCA_036971475.1 Prosapia bicincta | reverse complement strand
CAATTTGTCGGTACTTGTTTACAACAGTGTTTTAGCCTAATGGAATAAAAGTGTCATTATGAAACAAACGAAATCCCTCGACTCAGGTCTGGATAAATACCGAGTTGCCAAGTGCCTGGCGCGTCAAACCCCTGCCTCTTTGTATCAAAACAACGGCCTCTACCGACCTTGTCTGGTGCAGTTACACGGCTCAGTTTTACTAGCACCAATTTTTAACCGAACCCTATGACCTGTAAGTGGCTTTAATTTACAAAGGTACAATAAAACAGTACGTACCTTGTTACAAACGATGCATTTGTGTAAACATACCAAAAACTGGTTGAGGATTCTGTATCGATTGTTGAAGCAAGTGAAATCTGTTTAAAGTTGTAGTATTGTTTACACTAGTAAAACTCAAAACCCCAGACCCTTGTTTAGTTTGATTAACCCTCGAATACTCGTTGGCCCTGTAAAATATATATTTCCAGCTAACTGGATACGTGCGTGACTAATGTCTGAGTGTTTCAACGAGTGATGAGTTTTGTGGAGTGTAGCCTGGCTTTTGGGATTGCCTGAGCGTGTTTTGTTAGAATAATTTTTCTTTAATATATTGAGGGAGGGAGAGTCAACGAGAGAGAGAGGGGGTGGGAGAGAGCGAGGGAGAGAGAGAGAGGGCTATTGTGTTAGGATAATATGTTTCTTTGTTATAGTGAGGGAGGGAGAGACAGCGAGAGAGAGAGGGAAAGAGAGAGAGAGAGAGAGAGGTGTTTTGTTAGTAAACTCTTGAAGACTTACTAGTAGAGGGAAGTAATTCTGTTACAAGAAAAATGTATTTTGTTACAAACTAATTTCTTGCTTTTTAAATAATCATTATTAATTTTTATCTTTTCTAAGACGATGTAAAGTGGTTGGTTTCCATGATTCCGATGAAGAGACGCGAAAATGGTCACTCCGTTTAGGATATCCTTTTAAAGTTTACCATTTTGTCACGACTAAATAATATGAATTTATTTTTTTTTACTAATCAATCCCAACACAAACGAATCGTATGGATATAGATTCGGGGTGAAATTACATATACAAGCATAGTAGATTGAGGAAAATAAATATGGGAGTAATATACTCTGTATGTAAACGTACAGAAATGTAGGAGCATGTGAAAATGGTTCCAAGCTACTTTGACATACTATCAGACTCAAAACACAAAAGTCAGTTGGAATTTAGTTTTGTTAGCAAAACTTAGTCAATCTAAAAGAGTGTTTACCCTTAATATATCTTTGTGTACTAGATAATCTGAAAATATACCACGTAGGGAAGAGTGATTACTTCTGAGAATAGAAGATATAACTTTAAGGGAAGAATTGAGTTACATAACTAATAACCTGATGAAACTTAAACTGTATTCGTGTTATTCATTCTAAAACATGTGAGTTACAAAAGGATGGGTACTTTTTAAATATATCTCTGTTGTACTAGTCAATCTGAAAATATACGAGATAAGTTAGAAAAGATTAATAGACAACGAGTAGTTATGAAGTCTAAAATAAGTATGTTTCATAACATAAAAAATTTCAGACTCAGTAATTGTCTACCTTGTGCCTATTAATCTAAATAACAATGGACAGTTTGGAGAAACTACTAAACAAATATATCGTAATTACTAGTAAATCCAAAAACATACAGGATTGTTGAGAATGATTACTAGGTAAAGATGTATACGATTGAAAACCAAGGAAAGCATTTATTTAGATACACAACTAACAAGTTGTTGACACAAAGACTGAACACTTTGTCTGTATTAGTTAATCTAAAAACAAAGGAGACATTTAGGAGTGTCTACTTTTAAAATCTGAGATGTGTTTTGAAGCTGTTAAAGTTTGTAAGTATTATTAAATCTGAAAATACACACTAATAATAATAATTATTATTAAACCACAACGAATATATATATATATATATATATATATATATATATATACATATATATTTAAAATATTTCAAAAACAAGAATACTTTTAATGAATATATTTATTCAAAGCTTTTCGCCGATAAAATAGTATCAGCATCTTCAGGAAAATAATTATCTAATAATCTAATATATATATATATATATATATATATATATATATATATATATGGTGAAATAAAATAATTTTCATAAACAAGAATATACGAGTATTACTTCATTTTATTGTTGATTGAAGCTTTTCGCTAGTTTACATTATTAGCATTTTCAAAATTTATAAATCACTGTCCAGTTATGTGACTAGAGTAAGACTCGAGTTATGAGTCTTACTCTAGTCACATAACTGGACAGTGATTTATAAATGTTGAAAATGCTAATAATGTAAATTAGCGAAAAGCTTCAATAAACAATAAAATGAAGTAATACTCGTATATTCTTGTTTATGAACATTATTTTCTTTCACCATACATATTCAACAAGAAAAAATAATTCATCTAAGTTTTACAATATATATATATATATATATATATGTATATATATATATATATATATATATATATATATATATATATATATATATATATATATATATATATATCATTGAACTCTAAGGTAAGTATTGATTTACACAACTAACAACTGTATACTTTGTGTGTATTAGTCAATCTAAAAACATCAGCGTCATTTATGAGTGACTACTTTCAATACATCCTAGACACTTAATCAATTATAAGAAGTTTAGAATAGCTCATAGATAGAGTAGAGGGTTGAATTGTGATGAAATTGAGTAACACAAATAACAACCTTCTCTTACAAAAACAGTATAACTCATAAAGTAATAATTTGTTTAATAAGAAAGACTACAAAAAAATACAAATGATGGTGTGAACTCCCTATTTACAACACGGAAGTACAGAACACATACGTTGGATCTGTACGTTTGTATGGTATTATTTGCTGATTCAATTTTATTTTTAAAATTTTTTCATATAAGTTTTGAAAAATTAAAGTTACTAGATTTTACTTTGAATATTTTCATTTCTTCAAAATGGAAATCAGATTTTATGTTTCTTATTTAATATTAATAACATTTGTTTTAAATAGATTAAAAATTACCAAATGCAGTCTGTGTATGATTTTTTTAACACTATATTTTTTACGTAAATATAAATACTGTTATACGAGTAAACCCAAGAAATATACACAACTCAAAATTAAAAATTATTTTAATTTCGTACGCGTTTCAAAGACTTATGTCATCATCATCAGTGATGCTACTACAAACATATAACATTTAGCAAAGAAAAAACTAATGTTATTATTTCTTTAATTGAAGTTATATGTTCGTGGTGGTATCACTGATGATGATGACATAAGTCATTGAAACGCGTATGAAATTAAAGTTTTATAATTGTGAGATGTGTATATTTCTTGTGTTTATAATCTTAACTCACCACGATTTGTGGTCTGGATGGGTACATACACCCCAGATCTGCAGGTGTTATGCGATCCGTGCCGATGTATATTCGTGGCCCTCAGGGTAGGGAGGGTCTTTAACGGAGACTCAAGGGCACCTGGCGACACCCCCGAGTACTTAAGTCACCATACCGCCGTAAGCGGGGCTCTGTTTTGGCGGACCATTATTTCCCTACCTGTTCGTGGTAATACACATGGCATTAAAAAATGAAATTAATATAACTGGTCAGGGCTTAGAACCTACCGACAGATCTGTCCCAATGGATGTGACTTACGTCACCGTAGAGACACATGTAAAACCAGTTACGAAGGTAACAGGAGAAATGAGTGGGGCACAAAGGAGGAAAGCACTCTGGTTTGCCTACCATGAGGAAGCAAAGAAGGCGGAGGTGGAGAGCAGAGAACCACCGCCACCCCCTTTGAGGTAACACCTGTCCAGGAAGCGGAAGGGTTTGACGGAGACTGGGGCTAGAACCCGCCATGTCGTCCCGGAAGCTAGGGGATCTGGTAGGACCTTAATACGACAAGAGAAAGAGAGGAAAAAGAAGGAAAGGAGTACTTCTGATTCTACTCCAGAGTCGGAGGCCAAGAGGAATAGACAAGGGTCTAGACCTGTTGAGTCGGGACGGCAGTCGTCAATCTCGGGCAATTTACCGAGGGTAATAATGACCTTTGGGGATAGTGTAGGCCTGAGGATGGAGATGGTGGCGTTCAACCACCTTAGGTGGTTGTCCTGATGGTGCCATCATGGACTGAATTTTAGACATTCCTAGTGGAGGTTTTGTTCCACTGTTCAGGGACACATACTTAAGGTATGGAGTCGCAGCATTTATTTGTGCTGAGGAGAAATCGGCAAAATGGCTGAGAGAAGTGTTACCATCAGGTAAGCTTAAGACGGGACTCGGGCAAGGCTAGTCCTGCCTAATGAACTGATCAAAGGGTGAAAGTGACGGTGCTCGTACCACCACCAAAAAAAGGCCACTCAATTCGTCAAACTCATAGGGATGCAGACCCCAGAAATTGACACTTCGAAGTGAAAGATCCTACAGTGCATTGAGCGGGGACGTGCAAGCCTCCTCTGTCTAGGATTGGATGAGGTATCAGCCAGACATCTCAAGGCAAGAGATAGGAAGGCCTTCCTGGGGACTGGAGAGGTCACTTTTAGGTGGACCTCTAAGGACCCGGAAGAGAAGGGCGAGAAGGAGAATCAGTAGAAAGCGTAGGGGTCAGTTGGATATGGCTAACACTCAAGCAATGATCCTGAAAATTAACTTGCAGCACAGTAAAAGCGCCTCGGTGGTCCTAACCAGCGCTTGCGCCAGTGCAAGAACCGTGGCTGGTCAGGAACCGTATAAAGGGTCTGACTGCAGCTGGGTGCACGTACGCAAGTGGGGAACATGAGGGGCATAGAGCATGTGTGATAGTCAGAGGACTAGAAGCCACGCTGATTCAAGAATTCTCAGCCAGGGACCTTGCGGTAGTTAGAATTCGAGGTAAGAGCGAGGTAAGTGGGAGCAGGGAGTTCATCGTGGCCTCCACTTACTGCGCCCAGAATAAAGAATCGCCCCCTGCAGAATTACGTAAGTTAGTTCGGTACTGCAGGGAGAGGAATATAGGAATCTTAGTGGGCTGTGATGCCAATGCTCATAATGAGGCGTGAGACAGTACAAAACAAATTAGCGAGGCGAGGAGCTCTCGCCTTCTTAATTGAAGAAATCCTTGGGGTTTTAAACACAAGTGCCTAGCCAACATTTGTCACTTCAAACAGAATTGAGGTACTAGATATCACCTTCTGTAATAGACAGATGGCAAGGTGGGTGCACGACTAGCAGGTTTCAGATGAGCCCTCCATGTCAGGCCACCAGATCATTACTGCTACAATGAGGGGTGTTGTCCCCCATGTGGTGTGGCTTAGGAACCCGAGAAAAATAAACTGGGAAGGTTTTAAGTCCTCGGTGAGGAGGCGGATGTCAGAATTCCGTAATAAGTATGGTACATCAAACGAACTGGAAAATACTGAGGCCTGCATCAGGACTGCAATTTCCACGTCGTTTGAGGAAAATTGCCCATTCTCGCTGATAAACACTGGGCGTGGTAAGCTTAAGTGGAACAGCGAGTTAGGAAAGACGGAAAAAAACTAGAAGGCTCTTTAATAGAGCAAGGAAGAAGAATATGGTGGAGACCTGGCAGGCATATAAAGACAGCCAGTGTCTCTATAAAAATCTTATTAAAGAGGTTAAACGTACTTACTTACTTACTTACTAGCCAACGCCCACCCTTGGCTGTTGGGCCATTTGGTGGCGCGCTGACCAGTACAATCGAGAGAGACGTCCCTCATTGTCCTCTTTGTCTGGCTGGACGTAGCCCAAGGAAGTGCATGTGAGGAGGTGATCCGCATCCATGGTTCCGTTTCCACACAACATGCAATCCGGCGATTGGAGTACATGAATCCTGTGGAGGTGTGCCGCCAGGTAGTCGTGGCCAGTAGCCAGGCGGAACAGTGCTACACCAGTGCGGCGGGGAAGGCTACGGTTTATTGGTCCTTCGGTGACGAGTGTAGCCCAGCTTTTGTTTTGAGAGGCCCTGATTAGGTTTTCTCTCGTGCTGCGATTTAAAGCTGAGTTTATCTGTATTTTGACCGATTGAAAAGAGGTTGAGATAAGTGGCTGCGGTAAAGCAGCTCCCTGTTTAGCGAGAGTGTCGGCTTTCTCGTTTCCTTCTATATTGACATGACTTGGCACCCACTGAATGTGAATTTGCCAACCCTTCTCCTGAAGGGAGTCTAGTTGCTTTCTACAGGACAATGTTCGGTGGCATTCCACTTGTCTGTTGCTAGTGACACCCTGTATTGCTGCCATAGAGTGCACAAGAAATACAGCCTTATAGGTCCCTTTGATTTTTGAAAGTTCAATGGATGCTGCCAAGATAGCTTCAACCTCCCCATCATAATTGCTCTGGCTACTGCCAACTGCCAACTGCCACAGCCCCTTCGAATAATCGGCTGTGGAACCCAGCTCCTGTTCCACCGCTTGCCGATGATCCATCTGTGTAGATGTGTAGCCAGTCATCCGGCGGGAAGTTAGAATTAATAGTTTCAAGGGCTGCTGCCCTCAGCTCTGAGGGTTTTGATTGACTTTTTGAGGCATTATGGTTTTGCAGTTTCAGACTAGCTGGTGGTAGGTTGTTAAAAGTCAAATGTTGAACCGGTTTAGCTGGTACTCCCGGCTGAATATTGTATTTATTCAGGAGATCGTTGTACGTTGATAGTGATGTTTTTTGGGTTTTTAGCCTTTCGGTCGCATGCCTGTAATATGTCCAGCGATGACTGTATGTCCTCTTGTACCGCTCCCAAAAATTGAGTGTTAGTTTGTTTCTTCTAGCCAGCATAGGTTCGATTTGGGTTTAGGCCTCCATTGCAGCAACAGGGGTAGATTTTGGGGCCCCTGTTATAACTCGAAGGGCAATGTTCTGGGTGATCTCTAATTTGTGCGAATTTGCATTTGATGCTGTAATAGTTGCCTCAGCTCCATATTCGAGGATCGGCCTGACATAACTCTTATAAGCTGCAATAAGTACATCCTGATTTGCACCCCAAGTAGTGGCCGTAAGTCGTTTTAATATTTTTGATCTCTTTATAGCTCTCTGGGCACTTAGCTCTCCTGCTCTTAGGCAGGTTAAACGTGCTTCTTGGGAAAAGTGCTCAGAGACAAGCAGACTGAGTGACACTGCTAGACTGTTTAAGGTGTTAGCAGATGGACCGAGGGGAGAGCTTAAGTTTGTCAAGAAGGCTGATGGTAGATTTACTGACACCCTGGAGGAAACCTTGCATCTGCTTATGAGGAACAGTTTTCCCGATATTAGACAGGTAGGGGATGGGGCTCAAAACCTCCGCCATACTGTGCTAAGGGCGGGCTGGAATATTGCTGGGCAGGTGATCTCAGCGCAAAAAGTGAGAGAGGTGATTCTGTCTTTTGAGCCTTTTAAAGCACCTGGATTTGATAATATTACTCCAGCGTTACTACTAAATTGCTTGTAGGAAATTATAGGGCCACTGACACCATTAATCAGGGGCTGTGTTGCCCTAGGTTACACGCCCGGGTAGTGGCTCAAAACGAAAGTTAACTTTATCCCCAAACTGGGGAGGAAATTTTACATAGACGTGAAACACTTCAGACCTATCAGCCTTATATCTTTCTTGTTAAAGGCACTGGAAAGGCTGGTGGACCACTATTTGAAGGAGGGACCTCTGAAGCAGTATCCGCTTCATCACCGAACTGGTAGGTCAGTGGAGACTACGCAATTGTCGGTTGTGGGCTTTATTGAGGGTCAGATCAACAACAAGAGGATATGTATTGGGGCTTTTCTTGATGTGGAAAGGGCTTTTAATAGTACCTCCAGACTGGTCATCAAGAGAGCAGCTATGGATCACGGGATTTCTGATGGAATTATAAATTGGATTATGAGTTCCTTGGAAAACAGTATAAGTACTGCATCCTGGATAGGGTAAACGATAAATGGGATGGTCTCGGAGGGCTTCCCGTAAAGTGGAGTGTTATCCCCTTTGCGTTGGAGCCTTGTCGTGGACGGTCTACGTGTCTAAGGGCGCTCAGTGGAATGGGTGTCAAGGTGGTATGATATGCGGACGACATTGCTGTCTTTGTTAGGGAGCCATTTAAAGAAGTCATGGACTCAAAGACCTGCTTCAAGAGGCACTCAATGTAACATAAGCATGGTGCAGCGAGAATGCACTATGCATTCAAGAAGAGAAATATGTGGTACTCATCTTCACAAGGCGATATAAAACTAAATCCCTGGAGATGATGAAAATTGGTAATATCAAAATAAGCTATGTTGAGAGTGCTAAAAATCTAGGAGTTATTCTGGATAGGAAGCTACTCTAGCGTTAGCACTATGATGATAAATGCAAAAAAACCATAGCTACGTTCTGGTAATGCAGAGGAGGGATAGGCAAGAGATGGTGTTTGGGTAAACGTCAGATGAACTTGATTTATTCCGCCATTGTAGTGCCGAGGTTTGTCTTTTCCTCAATCGTCTGGTGGAACAAGGCACAGAAAGAAAGAAGTAAAAGAGTGCTGGACCGCGTCTAGGGGCTCTTCCTTAGAGGCATAATAGCTACAAGGAGAAGCACACCACGTGAGGGTTATGTTGGGTTTTCCATTCTTGAGTGTTCAAATTAGGATGGAGGCAATGAAAACTGCATACCGGCTAAGTTGTACCGGGCTGTGGAAGACAAATAGCACACGCTATAAATAGCTATTTGGGGATTCACTGAAGTAGCTCTGGATAGAACCTCAGGATAAGATACTCACTCTTAAAAGGGGAAAAGGAAATTACAAAATATATATTCCTGCAAGAGAGGTATGGGCAGAGTGTAGACCCAAACATGGTGAAATCTGGTTCACGGATGGGTCCAAGATGAAGGAAGGAGTGATAGATGATTTAGTGGAGCGAGACCTAAAGACCGATTTTGTCTTCGCCTGGAAGACTACAACTCTGTTTTCCAGGGGGAGGTGCTCGCGATCAAACTATGTGCTGAGGAAATAATAGGGTCTGGCACGAGGGGCAAGACCATTTGGATTTGCTCGGATAGTCAGGCAGCTCTGAAGGTTTTAGGTAATGCTAGTACCAGCTCTAGACTGGTGGCTGAGACTATAGCTTCTCTAGCAGAGCTGTGTAAGTATAATTCGCTCAACCTAACTTGGATTCCAGGACATTCTGGCAGGATAGGGAATGAGAGAGCTGACGCCTTAGCAAAACAAGGGTGTATAACTCAAGAACCGTTGCTGAGGGCAGTGGGCATGCCGCCTCAGGAGTTGCTCAAGAGGATCACGGCACATATAGACAGGTTGTGCAGGGAAGAATGGAATGCAACCTTGGGGTGTAACAAAGCCAAGGTACTGTGGAGTTACTCGGGAGACATGTAGGGCAAAGAACTACTCTCCTTAAGTAGACCTCATCTCAGAGTTACTGTAGAGCTGGTCACAGGCCATTGGAAACTGAGTGGGTTCCAATACAAAATTGGAAAATCTAGGTCCCCTGTGTGCAAGAGATGCGACGAAGACCAAGAGGAAAGCCCAATCCACGTACTCAGTGAGTGCTCTGCTTTGGGAACTGCAAGGAGAAAGTGGTTTAGTTGGCAGGTATGTACTCAAGAGGATATCAGAAAATTTAGCATCAGGTGGGTACTTGATTTCTGCA
Organism: Prosapia bicincta; assembly: GCA_036971475.1. Classification (NCBI taxonomy): domain Eukaryota; kingdom Metazoa; phylum Arthropoda; class Insecta; order Hemiptera; family Cercopidae; genus Prosapia; species Prosapia bicincta. Next base: position 16,806,426 of record JBAIZL010000002.1, on the reverse strand, counting down.
AAGAGGTAGGCTTAGCTAGTCCACTAAGCTAGTCCTATGGTAGGGATGGGAAGAGAGTACAAAGGCCGCAGCTAAGTGCTCTGCACTGATAAGGTCCCTCCGTGTTTTAGTAATAATAATAATAATAATAACCTTAACTCACAAGCTAGCTTCAATATTGTTTATAAATACTCCTAGGATATCAGAAGATTTAGCATCAGGTGGGTACTTGATTTCTGCAAAGAGGTAGGTATCCACTAAGCTAGTCCTGTGGTAGGGATGGGAAGAGAGTACAAAGGCCGCAGCTAAGTGCTCTACACTGATAAGGTCCCTCCGTGTTTTAGTAATAATAATAATAATAACCTTAACTCACAAGCTAGCTCCAATATTGTTTATAAATACTCCTAAATAAATAAATAAAAACCCACTTACCACAATATAAAAATCTTTTATTTTACTGTAATTAACTGATTCACATTTCTATTACATGGTAATCATCTTCAGCAGTATTTTTGTCTTCTTTTCGCAACACTTTGTTGTGGAAAAAATTTAGAAATAAGACTAAATTGTGGTTAGTGGTTTTTATTTATTTATTTAAAATTAGTCCTTAAGGCTCAAACAATACTCTTACAGGCTCACATCTCAAACAATAAACATTTGTAATAAATTATGAACTATTGGTTCCCTGTGAACATATTTTAAATATTTTAAAAGTAAGTTGCCTACCACGTTAATGGATGTATCCACTGTGCCCTAGCAAACTACAACTATTAAAGAACCAAGATATCACTCCGGACACTCCCAGACCCTTCTCAAAGTAATCTAAAGACTCGGAAAGCAACAAAAACCCTTCCATTCCAAATCCAGGTCCCTGAGGGTTGGATTTAAAAAGGGCGCTTTAACGGAAAATAGTCTCTCGTATTTCTCTTCAGTTAATACGCAACAGCTGCCAGGAAAGTTATGGATTCAGGTGAGAAATGTCTAATCTAAGATAATGGCTGGAATTAGGGGTGGGTAAAATTTTCTGCGTTTTAAGACGAATAGCTCGTAAGAGAGGCATGTGTGAGGGATGATCAATTACAGACATGATTATGTTGGTGAAACTAAACTGGCGTGACGTAAGGGATGGGGGGGGGGTCGAAAGCACATCTAGCAAGGGATTTATTCTGCGTTACGCTACGAAGGGACTTATTATTCCACGATTACAAAACTTAAAACTTGACATTTCTTTTTTATTTACTAATTTTACACGTTTCGGTCATTCTTAATAAATTTTTCAGATTCTTAAACTCAGTAAACGTGACATTTCATCAACATTTTCCTTCTTAATATTTTATGATGAAATTTAAAAATAGGCTAACCTAAACAAGTCTTAAAATAATATAACGTTTTTATGTAAATTTAAAACATAAAAATATTAGTACAAAATAGTTTACAACATTGAAATTTCTTTTAAATATATGTGATCTAAATGTGTGAAGAAGATCGACGTTGTTTAAATATTTATTTATTTAAATTAATAAAATATTTTATTAAATATTTAAATTTTGAATACGAATATTAATTTATACATTAAAATATTTTATTATTTTCATTTTGAATTATGAAGTTTAATTTAATAAAAAAATCATGTTAAACTTTGACGAACAGCAAAAGGCAATAGAAAACTAGTTTTAGTATTCAGTTTATACCAGTATAAATTATTTTCAATACTTCTGGTTTAAATGTGTGACAAAGATCCAAGCTTTTTAAATATTTAAAATATTTATTTGTTTTTATTAATACCATATTTTACTAAATATTTAAATTATTAAAATCGTCAAATTACAATTAAATATTTTATTTATTTACTTAAACAAATTAAATATTTATGAATATTTCACTTTTGTTTATGGAAGTTAATTTGATAAAAAAAATCGTATGAACTTTGAGGAACAGCAAAAGACAATAAGGCAGGACGTAAGCTGAGACTCAGACGATGCAGAACACGCCATCAACGGTTTGCGGCGCAGGAACGCAACACACTATTCTTTTACCTGCGTATGTTGAAGCTTAGCACACGGCACAAGAATGCCATTATTGGCTTGAAAATGGAAGATACCGATACCAACTCACTTGAATCCGATTTGGAAATTGAGGAATTGGTTCTGTTATACAGCGTTGCCAAAATTCGTGTGAAAAGTATGGCAGAGTGAATATATATACAAAAACAAGACACATGGTTATTTTGGCCCACAAAGAGTCTTTATACGTATTCTTGCTATATTCTTTTATACTATATTCTTGCTATAACCTTCATGATTCACATCGAATAGCACAGGTAACTCGTACAGAGTTATTAGAGATTTTTAAAATATAAGAGCTAAGTACAATATGTAAACTACTATTCAGTGTTTTTCCATAACTGACTATGTCAACCTAAATGTCGAAACATGTGTGGCGTTAGAGATTTTTAAAAATATGAGAGATAAATATTTTAAAAATACAAGATTTAGGTACAATATGTGAGCTACTGTTGAGCGTTTGCCCATTACAAGCTGAATCAAGCGGTGATTTAACGACTTCTTGGATCCCTAGTTGCGTGGCGTGTGTCGTCAAATCTGTATCTGTGCTACAAACTGTGACACGCGTGTGCCAGACACAAACATGCATGCGCCTCAGCTTACGCGGCGCCGCTCCGTTAGGAAATATGGCGGTTCAGTTTTCTGCCGTGTGTTGCGTTGCGTGCGCTGCGCCGCCTGCGTTTCAGCTTACGCGGCGCCGCGCCGTTAGGAAATATGGCGGCACAGTTTTCTGCCGTGTGTTAGCGTTGCGTGCGCTGCGCCGCCTGCGTCTCAGCTTACGCGGCGCCGCGCCGTTAGGAAATATGGCGGCACAGTTTTCTGCCGTGTGTTGCTTTGCGTGCGCTGTGAGGCTTGCGTCTCAGCTTAAGTCCTACCTAAATAACTATTTGAAATGATTCAACTAACGGTAATATTTACTTAAATTAACTAATCATGCCTTGTCTTCAGTTACTCGTCAGAGTTCTCATTACACATTACAATATATAAAACGTTAGATTCATTTGTTTTCTTTGAATTAAATAACCGACAAATATTTTGCAAATATTTCAAAATTGTATATATAATTTTATATATATATATATATATATATATATATATATATATATATATATATATATATATAATTATTCATATTTGCGCAATAAAATCTATTGTAAATATTTTGAAGTGGCAATGCTCTAATTCTATGGTGAAACTTTATCAGATAAAGTTTTAATACAGTCGGTTCGTAAGGAACCCAAGATATTCCACCTATGGTTCTAACAGAAACAATTCCATTGTCGGTTACTTTAGGGATTGTGAGGCTATGAGAACCAAGGCAGTCATCCGACAATGACGAGGGCACGGTACGGAAGCAAATAGTTATCGATCGTACTGACAGGGTTCAAACATTCAACATAGTATTTTAGTGTATCGTTGGAGTAGCGAGACTATGCAAGAATTATACCTTATAAAAAGCTATACACATCGAGTTAAGCTAAGTGTCTATAAGTTGGCTTTGATTAAAGGAGTAACTAATAACATTCCTAGGGATTTAATGTCCTTAAAAATATAAGATTATTTTTTAGATAAGGACTAAAGAGATTTCCATATACGGAGATACATCAACACAGAGTCAATATCTGATCTCTATGACTTTAAAAAAACTTTAATAGGTAAAACTTAAATACCATCTGATCAGTGACGGATCCGGAAAAGTATTTGGGGAAGCTGGTGCATGGGGGAAGAAGATGTCCTTTCGAAAGTCTTAAGAAATATGGTATCTATAGTGTAATCTCTGAAGTACTGAAACCTGGCCGTTTGGACGGTTCTACTGGTTCCGAGTCTACTGGAATAGTGGTCGACCAGTTGTCACGTCCCATTGGCGGGTCGGGGACCAGTAAAGGCCTTATAGTAAGGTCGAAAGACTCTTACATACTGGTACTACAAGTCGTGACACCAAGCCCCCCGCCTCGAGCCTGACGCTAGTCACCCGGACGGCAGTCACGAGCTTGAGGTTGGATTCGTAGTTACAGAGGTCGAATTAACTGGACTGGAGTTTCCCAAACGTTATGGCTAAAACTGTGTTCTTTGGCAAGTCAGATAAGAGGCGAGCGCGCCAGGTTCTCCTTTGCTACAATTTTCCGTTTCAATTTCATTTATTTCTTATATTTCACAAACCCGTACTGTAGTGTAAAGTCTAAGGGTGTTCTATTGAAAGTAAATAGTTATAGACGTAATCTGTGGCATTACTTAATCATTATTTATCCTCATTGAAAGAGTATTTTCACGTTAAACCTCTTACTAAGTATATTATGGTTGGGCCTATTTATTATTAGATATAGTATGGTATTACAGTAATTAATATGAATTTGTAAACTCATTCTACTTATTGCTAAGTAGATTTAAATCAAAGCCGAACGCAAACATCAGAAAAAGCATTTTATTTTACATGTATTGTTTAAAAGTATTCACTTTTAATATTTTTGGGCCTTAAATCTGAAACAACCCCTCCCCTTAAATCAGCCACTCCACCAGTGTAAGGAAAGGGAAATAATTTATTTTCTTGGAATTAGGAATATCTTAATTTCCAAGTAACTGATATTTTTATTAAACCAACCTATCTTCCTTTAAATTGCCAAATCTAATTCATTTAATACGTTTTTTAAGCCATTTACGAATCAGTGCCCCTAATATAATCTCCTTATATAAATTTAGGAAGTTAATTAGTATTTGTGACGAGCAGGGAGACGATGTTCGTTGAATCTAAGGTACATTTCAATTACCGCACTTTATCATCTAAACGTTTGAAGACTCCATTGATGTAATAAATCCTTAAATTCTTATGAACTTATTTTCCTTGGTAAATGAAACCCAATACTAAATATGTTTATATATATATATATATATATATATATATATATATATATATATATATAACGCGTTTTCTTGTTTAATAATTTAAAACCTCACAGGTTATTCAAATACAAGAATATTTATTATTTTATATCCAAAGCTTTTCGTTAGCAAACAGTACCAACATCATCAGGAATGAAAATTACAATAATGTAAGCTATAGGCCTAAAACATATGTTTATTTAGAAATAGAATTGTTGCTAAATTTATACAAATTGCCAAATTTATTTTGTTGCTGTAACATTATAGACATTGAATATAGTATCAAATTTAGAATGTATTTGTATTTGTTCTTTTATTAATTTGTTATTATTATTGTGTTTATATATTTCGAATGCTTCATATATATTCATTCTTAATCCCTTATTAATTTCTTTTATATGTCTCATATTTTCTATATTTGGAAATTGGTGCTTATTATTAATACAATGATTTGCGAAATTTGATTTATATATTTCTGGATTAATATAGGCATTTAAATGTTCTTTATATCTTTCTTTTAATTTTTTCTTTGTTTGACCTATATAAGCTTTATTACAATTTTTGCATTCTAATTTATAAACACCTCCTTTTTCATGCATATTAATTGTTTTATTATTGTTATTTATTATGTTTATTATTTTGTTATTAGTTTTGTATGCAATTTTGATATTTGTATTTTAAAATAATTTGGTGATATTTTTTATTTCATGGCCTATAAATAAAAATGAAGTCCATATTGTATTATTATTATTGCAAATTAAATTATTATTTTGTTTATTAAAAATATTATAATTAAGTTTGTCAACAAATATATATATATATATATATATATATATATATATATATATAAATATATATAAATATATATTTATATAATATATATAAATATATATATATACATATAAATATATATATAAACCTGTGTGTGTGTGTGTGTGTGTGTGTGTGTGTGTGTGTGTGTGTGAGAGAGAGAGAGAGAGAGTGTGTGTTTGTATTTGTGTGTGTGTGTGTGTGTACGCGTGTGCGGGTATATTAGTGCGTGCGCGTGCGAGTGTCGCTTGTGAATGTTTTAGGTACTAAGATTTATTACATCTGAACTGTTTAAACAATTTGTATTTATAACGGTCCAAACAGGAATTGTTACCCTACGCTTTACCCTCTACAATGAGTCGAAGCAATTTCTACCTTTCACCTTTCATTATATGAGTCAATTAGTTGAATTTTCTTTCTTTGGTGGTGTTAAACAGTTCTTTTTTTAACCCAATCGTCAAAGTATCTCTTCGTTGGTGACCGTTTGTATCTATGACATTCGTAGTCCCTATCTGTATATATACATTTCAAATAGCTATATTTATTATTTTGTTTGTGAGTTTATCGACAGAATCTCATACTCAGAACAAAAAATTTAACATCTGACCATTTAAACTCTGAGCTATAGACTATAAACTAATCTTGTGAAAAATATGTTCATGCTCATAAACGTTTCCCTCTTTGGTTTATTGTTGTTTCTTTTTGTTTTAACACTAAGTAATGAATAATTATTTAGCCTTCATTAACAAAGAATAGAGTTTGTGCATTGGCTTATAGAGATAATTGCCCTGCAGAAATGTTGGCAGTTTATGATTTACAAACACCAGCACTACCTTGTGTCAGTTACAGCAACTTCGCGATATAAACTAATTAGCACTTGTCAGATAGCGGAGATTACAATGTTTAGGGGGTCAGTGAGGGATCGATACTGTCAACGCCGGAAATGCACAGTTTGATTCAATTTTAGATTGAATTTAAAATAGTGTTTTTAAAAATATAATATTACGAGTCTTATTATTTTGTAAACAATTACCGTTATCGATAAAACTAATTAGGAGTTATTGCGAAGAAATTGTGTAAGTTAAATAACGTGTTAAGAAATTAAAAACATTGTTAATAATGTAGACACATTTTGATCGTGCGATTTAAAGTATGAAATCTGTATTTCACCTCACAGAGGACAAGATCTCACTCCACAAAATCCTAGCACCTTGGATATCTAACGCAACGCCCAAACTACTGTAGGCCTATTGTTGCTATGAATTTGTTCACAGCTTAGTTACTTAATTTATTCTGAAAATATCGCCCATTCGATTCTGACCTGTAGGTCAATAGATAATGAATATCTGTATTATTTTCAGATAAAAAGTAGAAAGGAATAATCGTGTATTGGAAATGAAAATAGGAACGCCAAAGGAAACTTGTGTAGAAGAGAAACGTAATATAATTTGTAGTTGTACATTTACTTGTACTTTTATACAAGTAGGCCTACTTGCTACAAATGGGTTTGTTTACAACTTAGTAACATAATTTAGTTTGAAAATATCAAAATACTTTTACCAAGAAAAGGTAGTTATGGATGTTAACAAATGGTATTTTTACCAAGGAAAGGTAGGTATGGATGTTACCATGTGAATACAAATGGTAATTTTACCAAGCAAAGGTAGTTATGGATGTTACCAGGTTATTACAAATGGTATTTTTACCAAGCAAAGGTTTATGGATGTTACTATGTTATTACAAATGGTATTTTTACCAAGGAAAGGTAGGTATGGATGTTACCATGTGAATACAAATGGTAATTTTACCAAGCAAAGGTAGTTATGGATGTTACCAGGTTATTACAAATGGTATTTTTACCAAGCAAAGGTTTATGGATGTTACTATGTTATTACAAATGGTATTTTTACCAAGCAAAGATATTTATGAATGTTACCATGTTATTACAAGGGGTATTTTTTTACCAAGGAAAAGTAATTACGGATGTTACCATGTTATTACAAATCATAATTTTACCAAGTAAATGTAGTTATAGATGTTACTATGTTATTACAAATGGTATTTTTACCAAGCAAAGGTTTATGGATGTTACCATGTTATTATATATGGTATTTTTACCAAGTAAAGGTAGCTATATATGTCACTATGTTATTGCAAACGGTATTTTTACCAAGCAAAGGTTTATGGATTTTACCGTGCTATTATAAATGGTATTTTTACCAGGGAAAGGTATTTGTGGATGTTAATATGTTATTACGAATGGTATTTTTACCAAGGAAAGGTAGCTATATATGTTACTATGTTATTGCAAACGGTATTTTTACCAAGCAAAGGTTTATGGATTTTACCGTGCTATTATAAATGGTATTTTTACCAGGGAAAGGTATTTGTGGATGTTAATATGTTATTACGAATGGTATTTTTACCAAGCAAAGGTAATTATGAATGTTACCATGTTATTATGAATGGTATTTTTTCCAAGGAAATGTAGTTTTGAATGATACCATGTAATTATAAAAGGTATTTTTACTAGAGGTAATTAGTTATTGATGTTACCATGTTATCCTAAATGATACTTTTACAAAGACGTTTTCTTTCTAGTTTAGAGGGCTCGTCAATCGAATTAAACAGATCTGTTTACACCCCAAATTTTTAATAACTATTCAAACTTCCGTGCTACTACCTATGTGAATATAAATTTCTGCAAAATATATGATGAAATGAAGCGTGATTCTTCCTCGCAAATTAAATTTCTTTTCACTGCCTACTTGAAGTCTATACAGACGGAACGCATGCTATGTTAATTGGCCCCACGTATTTCGCAGTATAAGATTTTTACAAGTATAATATAATACTTCCCTACTTATTCAGCCATAGCTATCTTAATTGGGCTGCCACGTTTGCGAGCATAACAAACTTCCAAACAAAATACTTCCCATTCGTTCGCTCAAGTTTGGCTGTATTTAATTCTCATTAGTAAATTTCGACGAGATTATTCTCGATGTTGACGGAATAAATTCGAAGTTTAATGATGCTATAAGGGTCTCGAAATGTACATCGATCCGTACCCTCTGGGGTAAAAAATCTAAAGACAGTCTCTATTGGACAATTTTATTTGTAATGTAAAGTAATGGAATTTCCTTTTCCTCGCTCTCTCTCTCTCTCTCTCTCTCTCTCTCTCTCTCTCTCATTTAAACGGGCACGGCTGCAAGGGAATAAGATGGGAAATATAACTAAGAATAACAAAGCCTCCTTAGGCAGATGAAGGGATTAAGAGCACAAAGCTATTCTGGTTCCTAAGGAATTGTCTAACTATCACTGCAAAGGTGGATGTGTTGAATTATTGTAATCTGAATGATTCAGTAATATGTAGGCCTATAGTGTTGCATCTCTACACAGGGTCCTCTCTACCATAGCAAGCTTTTACAAGTCTCTTATAGCAGGTGGCATTGTCTACCTTGGTGTCCGGAAACGTTGGCTTGCATCAAGGTTGTCGAAGAAGAAAGTCCCTAAGAGTCAGAGGCATTGTCTACCTCGGTACCCGGGACCGTTGGCTTGCATCAAGATAATCGAAGAGGAAAGTCACTGATAACAAATGGCACTGTCAACCTTGGTATCCGGTAACTTACAACAAGTTAGACGAAGGGGAAAGTACCTGATAGAAGTGGCACTGTCTATCTTCGTATCTGGGACCACTGGCTTACATCAAGCTAGACGAAGGGTAAAGTCCCTGATAGCAAGGGGCGCTGTCTACCTTCGTATCTGGGACCACTGGCTAACATCAAGCTAGACGAAGAGGAAAGTCCCTGATAGCAGGTGCACTTCTACCTTTGTATCCGGGACCACTGGCTTACATCAAGCTAGACGAAGAGGAAAGTCCCTGATAGCAGGTGCACTTCTACCTTTGTATCCGGGACCACTGGCTTACATCAAGCTAGACGAAGAGGAAAGTCCCTGATAGCAGGTGCACTTCTACCTTCGTATCTGGGACCACTGGCTAACATCAAGCTAGACGAAGAGGAAAGTCCCTGATAGCAGGTGCACTTCTACCTTTGTATCCGGGACCACTAGCTTACATCAAGCTAGACGAAGAGAAATGTCCCTGATAGCAAGCGGCATTGTCTACCTTCATCTCCGAGACCACTGGCTTACATCCATCTAGACTAAGGCGAAAGTCCCTGATAGCAAGGGGCACTGTCTACCTTTATATAAATAACCACTGGCTTACATAAAGCTAGACGAAGAGGAAATTCCCTATAAGCAAGTGCATTTGTTACCTTGGTGTCTGTAGACACTACATTAAGTTAGTCGAAGAGGAAGGTTCCTGATAACAAGAGGTATTTTTGACCTCGGTATCTGTTGACGCTAGCTTGCATCAACGTAGGGGAAGAGGAAAGTTCCTGATAGCAAGTGGCATATTCTACCTTGGTGTCCGGGGACGCTGGCTTACATCAAGCTAGTCGAAGGGGAAGTCCCTGATAGCAAGTGGGACTGTCTACCTTCGTATCCCTCGACGGTGGCTTACATCAAGCTAGACGAAGAGGAAAGTCCCTGATAGCAGGTGCACTTCTACCTTTGTATCCGGGACCACTGGCTTACATCAAGCTAGACGAAGAGGAAAGTCCCTGATAGCAGGTGCACTTCTACCTTTGTATCTAGGACCACTGGCTTACATCAAGCTAGACGAAGAGGAAAGTCCCTGATAGCAAGTGGGACTGTCTACCTTCGTATCCCTCGACGGTGGCTTACATCAAGCTAGACGAAGAGGAAAGTCCCTGATAGCAGGTGCACTTCTACCTTTGTATCCAGGACCACTGGCTTACATCAAGCTAGACGAAGAGGAAAGTCCCTGATAGCAAGTGGGACTGTCTACCTTCGTATCCCTCGACGGTGGCTTACATCAAGCTAGACGAAGAGGAAAGTCCCTGATAGCAGGTGCACTTCTACCTTTGTATCCAGGACCACTGGCTTACATCAAGCTAGACGAAGAGGAAAGTCCCTGATAGCAGGTGCACTTCTACCTTTGTATCCGGGACCACTGGCTTACATCAAGCTAGACGAAGAGGAAAGTCCCTGATAGCAGGTGCACTTCTACCTTTGTATCCAGGACCACTGGCTTACATCAAGCTAGACGAAGAGGAAAGTCCCTGATAGCAGGTGCACTTCTACTTTGGTGTCCGGGGACGCTGGCTTACATCAAGCTAGTCGAAGGGCAAATCCCTGATAGCAAGTGGGACTGTCTACCTTCGTATCCCTCAACGGTGGCTTACATCAAGCTAGACGAAGAGGAAAGTCCCTGATAGCAGGTGCACTTCTACCTTTGTATCCGGGACCACTGGCTTACATCAAGCTAGACGACGAGGAAAGTCCCTGATAGCAGGTGCACTTCTACCTTTGTATCCGGGACCACTGGCTTACATCAAGCTAGACGACGAGGAAAGTCCCTGATAGAAGGTGCACTTCTACCTTTGTATCCAGGACCACTGGCTTACATCAAGCTAGACGAAGAGGAAAGTCCCTGATAGCAAGTGGGACTGTCTACCTTCGTATCCCTCGACGGTGGCTTACATCAAGCTAGACGAAGAGGAAAGTCCCTGATAGCAGGTGCACTTCTACCTTTGTATCCAGGACCACTGGCTTACATCAAGCTAGACGAAGAGGAAAGTCCCTGATAGCAGGTGCACTTCTATCTTTGTATCCAGGACCACTGGCTTACATCAAGCTAGACGAAGAGGAAAGTCCCTGATAGCAGGTGCACTTCTACTTTGGTGTCCGGGGACGCTGGCTTACATCAAGCTAGTCGAAGGGCAAATCCCTGATAGCAAATGGGACTGTCTACCTTCGTATCCCTCAACGGTGGCTTACATCAAGCTAGACGAAGAGGAAAGTCCCTGATAGCAGGTGCACTTCTACCTTTGTATCCGGGACCACTGGCTTACATCAAGCTAGACGACGAGGAAAGTCCCTGATAGAAGGTGCACTTCTACCTTTGTATCCGGAACCACTGGATTTCATCAAGCTAGACGAAGAGGAAAGTCCCTGATAGCAGGTGCACTTCTACCTTTGTATCCGGGACCACTGGCTTACATCAAGCTAGACGAAGAGGAAAGTCCCTGATAGCAGGTGCTCTTCTACTTTGGTGTCCGGGGACGCTGGCTTACATCAAGCTAGTCGAAGGAGAAATCCCTGATAGCAAGTGGGACTGTCTACGTTCGTATCCGTCGACGGTGGCTTACATCAAGCTAGACGAAGAGGAAAGTCCCTGATAGCAGGTGCACTTCTAACTTTGTATCCGGGACTACTGGCTTACATCAAGCTAGACGAAGAGGATACCCGAGTAGCAATTTAAGTGAAACAGGATAATTACTACTATTCACGAATTTTAGCACAGTGCTTTTGAAGTGTAAACATCTAGAACTTTTTTGACGGGGTTAAAACTGTATAAGTATAGTTTCACATATCAGATCACAGATTTTCGTAACCTGGAATAACGGTTTCAATTTAGGAGACTCTAAATGTCTAACAAGATTGTTTATGCCCATCTAGTACCAAGTCCGTGTCTGAAGGTCTAGCCATTATGTAAGTCCGATCCGGATAAAGGTCCTATCGTACTTCTGGGACCGAACTAGTCAAACCTGGCCGTTTGGACGGTTCTACAGGTCCCGAATACTTCTGAAAAAGCGGTCAAAACTAGTGTAGCTGGTAGGAGTTAGTCTCATCCCAGAGGTGGGGCTTGTTAGCCGTCCAGGCCTTGTAGCAAAGTCGAAGGACTCTAGCATACTGATGCCACGGATTGAGCTTCTCGGGACTGTCATTAGTCACCTGGGCGGGAGTAACGGTTTTGAGGTTGGGGGTAATGGTTTCAGATGCTAGACTAGATATTACCCACTTCAGGATCCATCTTTGTGTTAGTTGACCAGATACTCCTTGTCAACACTCTTATTTTCAACCACATTTCTTTTTTTACATTTCACACAATTATTTAGTTGAGGTTGGGTTGGGTTTAATACACTTTTAATACTATTTAAACTAAAATATAATTTTTTAAAAAATAAATTTTTTAGTTAAACATTATTTTTAGCTGATCGTTTTCCTAAATAATTTTATATCAACGCAAACTTCTCGAAAATATTTTAATAGCATAATTTTAAAGTAGTTTTTATGTAAGTCGATTTAAACTGAAGGCTGTTAGTAATTATGCATACAATGTCCGTGAAAGCTTTAACGTGTCTAATTTCTAATAGTGTAGTTGTTATAGATTCCAGAAATAATATTCGGAAGAGCAACGAAATGGACTAGGTATGGCTGTCATTCATGATAAAATCGGTATAACAGAGGAAGGAATTCCTAATGAACTTTAGCCATGTAGAGTCGATATTCTTTTGTAGAACTATAGTTATTAAAAACGGTACTTTAGAGTTTGCTTTTACCTTCAGATAAGAACTTGTTACTTCTTGCAAGCCTTTAACATGATTTCCTAAACAAATATCACCCTTTAAACGTGCTTCTATTTAATTTTCATTGAGTAGCCTACCTTTCAAGTTTGCAATGTATTTTGTATTATGAACAAATTTAATTAACTTATTCAATTCCTTCTATTAGTACACACTCTTTCTCTCTCTCTCTCTCTCTCTCTCTCTCTCTCTCTCTCTATATATATATATATATATATATATATATATATATATATATATATATATCGCAATATGTATTCTTGTGTATTAATAAAGAACTAAGTCAAAATACAAATACAAGAATTATAATTGAATTTACAATTCAAAGCTTTTCGTTGTCTAACAGTACCAATATCATCAGGAATATTAAAACGTCAGCCTGACGTAAATTAAATTGACGTAAATTCAATTATAATTCTTGTATTTGTATTATGACATTTTGACTTAGTTCTTTATATATATATATATATATATATATATATATATATATATATATATATATTATGTATGTATATTATATTACATATGGTGATATGTTTTCTTGTAATATAGTTAATAAATTTAAAACATTTCAAAAACAAGAATAATATATGCATTAAAAGTATTCTTGTTTTTGAAATGTTTTTTGAAATCTTGTTCAAATACATTCAAGTTTAAATACATTTTTGTAAACTTGTAGGGGATTTCACACGATGTTTTACTTCTTTATAAAGGGAGAGAAAAAAACAAATAATAAAAAAAGAATAGTCAAATATGTGGATCCAAGAATATGGTAGATAAATTAAAATATAAAATATCTTTAAAACAATATTTATTCAAAATTTCAATTTAATGAATTAACTATAGCGTTACATGGGAAAAACGTTTCACAAAAGGGGCAAGGTATGCAACATAACTATTTCGTTCCATTTGGCTTAAAATAAGCGATAACATATGGTTTCATAAAACAGAAATTATGTTACTTGCAGGCAACTGTTTTAACGCTTAGGCTACGTTACTTTATCTCTAAATGTTGTAATTATAAAAAGTAACTTCAGCGAAGAAATTGACTTCAAAAAAGTTTTTTTGTTCATATTAGACTACTTGTTTTGTCAAATATTGTCTCATCATTGAGTAATATTGGATGTAAGTTTCACAAAGTTGTCTTAGGGTATAATTTGCTCCCAGTCTCCCCTCAATAATTTGTTTATCCCCCCAGGCGAGATCTACTTCTGCACTAACAAATTCGCCTGATGTAACAATCGACAAATACAAACCACCTAATTGGTCGACAGTAAGGTACTTTGCTAACGGCAGAGATTACTAACACGCTTTTCGTGTTAAACACGTTTTATCTCATGTATTACAAAAACACTCCGTGCATCCCCTTATCCGGCAAATCTGGCTGTGGAATTGTGAAATACATTTTCCCTACGTTCAAATTAAGTAAATTAAGCAGACTGTGAAATACCCTGCAGTGAACGTCGTGAAATTTGTTAATACAATTACACTAAACAAATTACTGTAATTTTAATGAGGACGAGTAACTGGAAATGTTAAAACACTGCAATCTTTGTAATTAAAGATGGCTTCCTTGTGTCGCTGATTGTAGGAGAGGGAGGGACGCGGGGGTAGGTACGGTAGCTCGTGTTCTGCTACAATTACTGTAATTTATATTTATTTGTGTTAAGATGAATAGCTTAACGGAATGATTTCGAAACTAGTGGTGTAAATTATGGTGCTGTTTATTTGTTGCAATTTTAACATAAAACATTTCCAGAAAAAATGTCACTGTATTTGAATTTTTAATATCATACAATCAAAACCCTCATTCACTAAACGGATTTAATTCCATCTTCTTATCAATATATTTCCTGAAGCCTTTGATATGGTGTTATATATATATATATATATATATGTGTGTGTGTATATATATATATGTGTGTGTGTGTGTGTGTGTGTGTGTGTGTGTGTGTGTGTGTGTGTGTGTGTGTGTGTGTGTGTGTCTGTGTGTGTGTGTGTGTGTGTGTGTGTGTGTGTGTGTGTGTGTGTGTGTGTGTGTGTGTGTGGGTGTGTGTGTGTGTGTGTGTGTGTGTGTGTGTGTGTGTGTGTGTGTGTGTGTGTGTGTGTGTGGGTGGGTGGGTGTGTGTGGGTGTGTGTGTGTGTGTGTGTGTGTGTGTGTGTGTGTGTGTGTGTGTGTGTGTGTGTGTGTGTGTGTGTGTGTGTGTGTGTGTGTGTGTGTGTGTGTGTGTGTGTGTGTGTGTGTGTGTGTGTGTGTGTGTGTGTGTGTGTGTGTGTGTGTGTGTGTGTGTGTGTGTGTGTGGGAAGGGGTACACAAATATGTTTTCTTGTATAATAATCAAAACAACTGAGGATATACAGATACAAGAAATACTTTAATTGTTTTTGTTACTCAAATATTTTCGTTAGAAAACAGCTCCAACATCATCAGGAATGAACAATGCAATAATGCAAGTTATACAACATATTTTAGATTTAGAGTCGTTGTTGCCAAATTTATCACAATATTGCCAAGTTCATCTTCTTGCCGTAACGTTATAGGCAATGAAAATAGTATCAAATTTAGATCGTACATGTATTTACAACTCATTTATTAATTTATTATTAATAATATATTTATATATCTGGAATCCTTCATATATGTCAAAATTACATATAAAACTAATAACAAAATAATAAATACACATTATAGATAGACTTCATTTATACTTACCGGTTGAAATAAAAAATATCACCAAATTATTTAAAAATACAAATGTCAAAATTGCAAGTAAAACTAATAGTAAAATCATAAATATATTGAGTAACAATAATAAAATAAATAATATCCAAGAAAAAGGCGATGTTTATAAATTAGAATGTGAAAGCTGTAATAAAATTTATATAGGAGAAATTATAAAAGAAGAAATATCCAAATCAAATAATGACCACATCCATACAAATATAAAAAATATGAAACTAAAAAAAAATAATGATGAATTAAGAATGGACATATAGGCTATGAAGCATTCGAAATAGATAAATAAAATATTAATAACAAATTAATAAATGAACAAATAAAAATTAGATCCACATTTGATATTTTGTATGTCTAAATATTAGATCCACTATATTCAATGCCTAACGTTACGCCAATAAGATAAACTTGGCAATATTGTAATAAATTTGGCAACAATGATGTTGACTCTAATCTAACATATGTTGTACAAATTGCATTATTCATGCCTGATGTTGTTGGGACTGTTTGGCAACGAAACGCTTTGAATAATAAAAATTAACAAATAATTCTTGTATTTGTAAATCCTCAGTGGTTTTGATATTTTAGTTCAGATATTTTGGTTCAGAAAACCTTTTCGGTCCCAGATCTTCATATTGGACCACTGGTGCCTATATATCATCACCGAACCTTTTAACCTAATCTAGCGAGAATATCGTCCAGTAACCTTAAGTTTATGTTCAGCTCGAACATAAATCTAACATATGTTGTACAAATTGCATTATTCATGCCTGATGTTGTTGGGACTGTTTGACAACGAAACGCTTTGAATAATAAAAATTAACAAATAATTCTTGTATTTGTAAATTCTCAGTGGTTTTGATATTTTGGTTCAGAAAACCTTTTCGGTCTCAGATCTTCATATTGGACCACTGGTGCCTATATATCATCACCGAACCTTTTAACCTAATCTAGCGAGAATATCGTCCAGTAACCTTAAGTTTATGTTCAGCTCGAACATAAATCTAACATATGTTGTACAAATTGCATTATTCATGCCTGATGTTGTTGGGACTGTTTGGCAACGAAACGCTTTGAATAATAAAAATTAACAAATAATTCTTGTATTTGTAAATCCTCAGTGGTTTTGATATTTTAGTTCAGATATTTTGGTTCAGAAAACCTTTTCGGTCCCAGATCTTCATATTGGACCACTGGTGCCTATATATCATCACCGAACCTTTTAACTTAATCTAGCGAGAATATCGTCCAGTAACCTTAAGTTTATGTTCAGCTCGAACATAAATCTAACATATGTTGTACAAATTGCATTATTCATGCCTGATGTTGTTGGGACTGTTTGACAACGAAACGCTTTGAATAATAAAAATTAACAAATAATTCTTGTATTTGTAAATTCTCAGTGGTTTTGATATTTTGGTCCAGAAAACCTTTTCGGTCTCAGATCTTCATATTGGACCACTGGTGCCTATATATCATCACCGAACCTTTTAACCTAATCTAGCGAGAATATCGTCCAGTAACCTTAAGTTTATGTTCAGCTCGAACATAAATCTAACATATGTTGTACAAATTGCATTATTCATGCCTGATGTTGTTGGGACTGTTTGGCAACGAAACGCTTTGAATAATAAAAATTAACAAATAATTCTTGTATTTGTAAATCCTCAGTGGTTTTGATATTTTAGTTCAGATATTTTGGTTCAGAAAACCTTTTCGGTCCCAGATCTTCATATTGAACCACTGGTGCCTATATATCATCACCGAACCTTTTAACTTAATCTAGCGAGAATATCGTCCAGTAACCTTAAGTTTATGTTCAGCTCGAACATAAATCTAACATATGTTGTACAAATTGCATTATTCATGCCTGATGTTGTTGGGACTGTTTGGCAACGAAACGCTTTGAATAATAAAAATTAACAAATAATTCTTGTATTTGTAAATCCTCAGTGGTTTTGATATTTTAGTTCAGATATTTTGGTTCAGAAAACCTTTTCGGTCCCAGATCTTCATATTGGACCACTGGTGCCTATATATCATCACCGAACCTTTTAACCTAATCTAGCGAGAATATCGTCCAGTAACCTTAAGTTTATGTTCAACTCGAACAGCTTAAATCTACGTCTCAAAACTAGACTTTCTGTCAAGTCATTGACGGACTTTCCGGTCCGTTGGGAAGTATCCAATCTTACAAAACTTTGGTTCCTATGGAAATGTTTTATTACGGATGCAAACTATTAATCGATCATGCCATCAAGCAGGATTGTCTCTTTTGGAAAAGGACGGAGAGATAAGAGTGAACTGAGACACAAAATCTGCAGAACCTTAAATCATATTACAAGGAACAGTAAATATTGGATGTTTCTGGTGATAACTTAAGGAAGCTTTATAATAGCAGAGAGTCATGTAAGAGAGAATACTCTTGGTTCTATAACTCACTCCTTGCGGAGCATTCAAAGTCTGTTATGTCAGGGGAGTCCACCTAGATAATAGTAATACTGGCAGCCAGTTTAACTAGTTGTGCCGAGGGACTTTCTGAACGCACTGTATATTCAGTGAATTGTTATTGCCAAGCACAGTTTAAACGAAAGTTGCCTATTGTTACATATTACAGGTGCTTTACGTATACGCATTGTTCGAACGGTATCAACAATTAATTTTGGACAGACTTTCCACTTATGTATAGGCTTCATACGAACGTTGGTACTGAAATAATCCATTTAAAAATGGAATGTTGCAGTACCCCCCCATGTATAAGTATTTAAACTGATATTTTCCACCCTTCACATTCGGCAAGATTTCCACATTTATGTGTGCGTAGTACTTCAACTTAAACCACTGTATAGTATTTCCCGTGCCGCTGTCTACCGTCAAACGCACACACAACACTAGTAATATTTATTTAACGTCAAATAAATCAAATCTGTTATTTCAATAGTTGCGTTTCGAAAACGTCCCGAACAATATTTGGACCATGAAACAATTCGTACATCGAGGATTCGGGTAAAAATTTCAATATTGACCACAAAAGCCCGACAGCGATCGTTCACTGGCCGACATGTCGCTATATTTGCAGCTGATTTTAATTTTTTATTGCTTATTGTCGCCTAAAAGTGTCTAATTCTTTTTGTAATATAATAACAGCTCCCAGTGTCAAACCTACGTTTGAAATTATAATTTATAAATCTACCGCTCTGCCAAATTTTCAGGAGGAAGGATTATTCGTTTGGTATTTATCCTAATTAATAACGTAATTATGTACTAAACTGTTGGGAAATTACCCCTATTTGGGTATCATACTTGAGCTTTTATCGTACTTTCGTTATATGTACTCGTACGTTTTTCGAACACGTACTTGTACATAATGAACTAAATTGACATAAAACATCTGTAAGGAATTTTAAAATTTGTCGAATTAAAAAAAAATTATATATTACTTGTTTTTAAGTAAAAACGTATGTAAAACAAGTAATATAAAAAAAATTAAGAAAAATTCCTACTGAATTTAACAAAGAAAAATGTTATTTTAGCTACCCTAGTGCACTATGATATTGTGTGGTAACCATGGCAACAGTTTAAGGTTGTACAGTGAATGTTTCGACGACAACCAGATGGGAAGACAAAAAATCGTAAACATCTTTGAGAAATTGGAAAGTTCGGGCAGTGCCAAGGCACGCTAGATTTCGAACATGAAGATTCTCAGTTCGTATTCGGCTGGACCCCCACAAATTTTACAATTTATCTTTTGAAGAAACATTTGAAAAAACTGTATTAACATCAATTGTCATCCACTATTGCCCGACTATTTATACCTAGCAATTACGGAAACACAAGTACAAATTGGAGACGTACTAAAAGCCCTAGAGCCTAGAGTGACGGTTACTCAGTGGCAAAACATGAGTTTATACGCACATATGTTACAGAAAAAAGAGAGTGCACCGATGAAGTTGGAGGTGATGACTTGAAAAGATGAAGGCACACCTGACCGAAGCTGCGCAAGCATTTTAGGGGGATGGGTTACCACTTAACGACCTCCTGCTAATGGCTAGAGTCTCACCACTTGTGTGTGCCCAAAGAAGCTTAGAACAAAAGGTAAACTTGGAACAATCAGTGTAATTCTGTTGCATACGAACGCCAGTTCGGTAATAACCGGATAATATGAAACCATTGAAAAACCAATGGGAGGTGTAACATTTAAAATATCGTTTATTTTATTTACCTGTTCACTTCTATGACTCTTTACTTGGTAACATATTGTGCCAATGTAAATGAATCTAATACGAGATTGTATGAAAAAATTAATAACAATATTATAAGATAAATAAGTACAAATCTCTCTCTCTATCTCTCTATTTTCCTCTACCTTTCTCTCTCCCTCTCTTTTCCTCTCTCTTTCTCTTACACACACACACACACACACACATATACACACACACAAACACACACACACACACACACACACACACAAACACACACACACACACACACACACACACAAACACACACACACACACACACACACACACACACACACACACACACACACACACACACACACACACACACACACTGAGACGGTCAAAATGGCCGCTCAAGTTGAGAAATTAATAATTCCAAATTTTTGAATAACAAATTTAATAATTAAATAATACGGTTTTAATTTATTGTATAATGAAACGTTGTAAAGAGTGAAGAAGCCAGTAAAATCTTGAATAATTATTATTAAGACAAATTAAAAATTAAAATAAAATAAAACTGTAATACCTAACTAATTTTGACAAACGGGAGTGCAGTGAAAATTTTCTAAGTGCCGAAAAATGCTAACTTAAGAACTACGCCACGTAGAACTATCACTGACATTCTAAAATGACCAGCAAAATCCAAAAAGAACAATAGTGAAAACCAAATCTAAAGTATTCCAAAACCGATAACAGAATTATGGAGGTTTAATCGAATAATTTGTCCAACCCGCCCGTACAAGAAAAAAGCACGGAGATAGCGACGAGCTAAGAGCGGGGGGGGGGGGAGGTTAACATAGCCGCAACAAATACAGGAACTTAAGGACCTGTAGGGCAGTCTGTGAAAAATTTTTAATACGAGGTTCTAACGGTCGTTATGTCGGTCCGCGCCTAGGACAACCACCAAGGGCCAGATGGAACCAAACCGCCACATTTCTGGCGTTTAATTCGATTCACGGACGAGGACTTCAGACTCAGCCTCCGGGACGTGAAGATCAGAGGAGAATAAAGAAGGACCTCCATCGACTTACCAGGGATGTCTACTTCCAATGTCCAGGGATCTGGAATCAAGACGAGAGGACTCTAGGACCGGCAGGGAAATTCTTGGCAAGTCATTTTCTCTATTATAAAAAAAATAACGTCAAATTTAGTCAAAATATTAGATTTAAAATTTTCAATTAAACAATGACTTCACTCTAAGTAGATATCTTAAATAAATGTTAAATGCAGTAAAAATAGTTTGTATGATAAAAATGATTAAGTAATGATTGATAAATATTAAATTCATAAGGTGGGTTTGGCCATAAGCCAATCATTTTTAGGAAGACCAGATTTATAGAATTATACCAATTTTAAAACTATATGTTATAAAACGTATAATTTACCAATTCAATCTTAAAATAAAAGGATAAAAAATTGTATTATGTTAAATTAGGAAGATTTTTTGTTTAAATATGTGAATGTAATTAATGGCTTATATATAAAATGTAGAAATTAAATATATAAAATATAAGAAAAATTTAAACAATTATTTTTGATTATAAGGAAAACTAAGAAATAGTAAAGAGAGAGTCAAATGTATTTTAGTTGAAAATACATTTATTTTTATTTTAAAAACAAGTAATTAAATGTATTATAAAAACTTATGGTATTTAAATTTATCCTGTGTTGAACAATAAGTAAAACTTTTAGTTTTTTCCAACTAATAAATAATGATTGTCAAATCAAATCACAATTTTAATTAAATTTCATTAATTAATAAATATATAAAATTCAGAGCCTAATGTTTCTTCAAACGAGTTCTCTCCTGAGGATAAGTTTATTGTAAAATAAATTAGCTATTCTGAAAATTAGTTGTTTTTTTATAATGAAGTCCAGAGACGAGATCTACTGTCGACAGGAGCTTTTAAAGAAGGTAACTTAAACATGACCTTATTTTGCACGTCCCCTTGCTGTGCCTGCAGATCTTCTAACATGGTAAGATTCTTTGGAAATTTTGTGTGTTCATGTTAATAGTGTTTCTTTCCAGCTGACTACTTTACTGACAAGTATGACTACTTAAAGACCCGACAAAACATGTTAACCATTTTGGGGGGGATCATACAAACTTTAAGGTAGGAATCAGCGGGAAGTGGCTTGCGTTTAGGCGTGGCAAATAACGGCTGAGCACCAGACAAATTTTAAGAACGCTCGAGGCTACACGAGCACGAGAGCGGAACGGGGATAAGCAGGCGTGAACAAAAATAATAAAAAAGAACAACTCCGTAGCACCATTAACGTTATGATAAGTAAAAAGTAGACGACGGAGATGGGGGGACGTTGCAACACACACACACACACACACACACGCACACAATCACACAAAAACATACACACACACACACACACACACACACATATATATATATATATATATATATATATATATATATATATATATATATATATATAAAGAACTAAGTCAAAATACAAATACAAGAATTATAATTGAATTTATAATTCTTGTATTTGTATTTTGACTTAGTTCTTTATTAATTCACAAGAATACATATTGCGATTATCATATATATATATATATATATATATATATACAGAAACACATACAATCAAAGTCACACACACACACACATATATATTTATCCCCCAACCCAACTCCCATCACGCACATACGCGCGTGCACCACACACACACACACACACACACACACACACACACAACGCACGTGAGCACTCACATTGGCGTATGACTGCACCGTAATCAGTACGGTGACGTCATATTTAAGAGTCACAACAAACGGGAGGTTTCTTCTTTCCGTAGATTTGATGAACTTTAGACAAGTTAATTATAAGTTATGAACCACCTCCGGCCCTGCTCGCTAGATGGCGCCACTAAGAGGATAACTATAATTGAGTTCAGGGCTTAGCTGCGACTAAGTTACCTTAATCAAGTCTTAACCGTAGAGCTGAATAATTTAAGGCCATGTGACTTACTTTGTTTTACATATTAAATCATTACCAACTTTCACATTTCTATTAGGTTTAGGTTTTTAAAACGGTTTTTGTATTTTTAGGAGGAGATAATTTGTAAAAATTTCTTTACTTTCAAACTGTATTTTAATATAAACCAATGTTAACAGCTTCGATAATTATAACTAGATGAGAAGAAAGAGATCTTCAATCAAACCTAAGAAAAAAGTGTAAGAAGAACCCATTCCATGTCTAGCTGATGGAAGGTATAGATTGAGCGAGATAGGTATGCGCCTACTCGCTAAATCCAACTTTTCAGTACGTATCTTTATTCAAAGAGTATTAAATAGGAAAATATATCACTTACGCTTTAATGTACTTGAACAAGAATCTTAGAACGAAAATTGAACAGTACTTGGATACCGCGTGACAATGGAACTCACACACAACTTTCAACTATAAAAACCCATTTGTCGCAGATGATACTCGAAAATGAGGACACGTAATTAAAGTTCTCGATAGTAAACTGGCATATATACCTAAAGTCTGTCCAAGTACATAAAAGTACAAGAAAACAGTGTTGCTTAGTTAAATATATATATATATATATATATATGTGTGTGTGTGTGTGTGTGTGTGTGTGTGTGTGTGTGTGTGTGTGTGTGTGTGTGTGTGTGTGATGATCATGAATAGTTAATATCGTGAGTTCTTTTTAACAGACATACACACCCAAAATATATCAAACTATAAATTTACCGATTACTGCCTAGAAAACCAAGAGATGGAAAAGCTTCTGCTTGTAACATAACACTTGAAAAGTATAACTAAATTCTAAAGATGAATAACAACAAACAATTACTATCAAGTGTTTAAATGTATTTGAAAGTGACATTTACAGGTGGTTATCAGCTGATTAAACCAAGTTAAATATATAATGGAGTATAGATAATTGAGTGTTTAGGGATTATTCAAGGCCAATGGGGCAGTACCCTGACGGAATTTCTAAATAAACATATGTCTATGTGTTAACCAGGGACCCTAGGAATGCCCATGTAAAATTTCAGCTCAATAGGTCTAGTAGTTTTACGTGATTGAGTAACACACACAACAGACACCATTAGATTTTTATATAATAGTACAGATATATACACTCATACACACATACATATATACAGACACACACACAAACATATGTATATATATATATATATAACACACCTCAAACAATTCTACTTATAATAGTCAGTGTTCTTCTCATTTTTTTCTCCATTTACTACGTGAAGCGGGTACTCATAACAACATTTCACATTTTCCTGTACAGTACCTTGCCTCTCCCACATTTTACCTTCAATGCAACGTTGTCCTCCCATATCACTAACCACCATACGAGGTTTTAACACGCCGATAAACCGGCGTTGCGCAATGGAAAATCTATCAATAAATATTCTCTCACAATATGTCGATACAGTGATTATTTTTTCCGTATACTGATAAGCATTTGACAATATCCAACATAAAAAATTCAGGACAACTGTATGAGCGCGGCGCTTTACAAATTAACTGATGGAATTTTATAATAAATATTTTACTCTGTCCTGCTGGAGCTGCAGTTCTATCTATCGGCGTGAAACGTTATTGTCGATGACGCAAATAATCTTTTTTACATATTTACCAAAATGTAGTAAATTTATATGCTCTTTAGTTACCTTTTCTTCAGTTCCTTCAATTAGCTTATATTTTTGTTACATAAACCTTGTAAGAAATTTTAATTGTTGATAAAATACGTTTTTATTCATCCACACAAGTTCAAAGACATTTTTAACCTATAGTGGATGATAATTGATGTTAAAACAGTTTTATCAAATATTTAGACTTTTTAAAATTAAATAATATAACTTGATGTTCTTGTCAGATTCAAATTGAGGAACTACGTGTTTGATATCCAGCTCTTTGCACTAATTCAACTTTCCCATAGCTAGGAAGCTATTACTTAAACATGGATATGAAATTATAAGAGAAAGGTTCCTTGCAATACGGAAGTATTACAAGAGATAGGTAGAATGAGAAGTTAGAGACCACCATCAGCTTTATAAATCAGAAAATAAGAAAAAGAAAGTGAATAAATAGTAACAAACAAAATTAGTAGTTCAAATAAAAAATTACAAGGAAATTCTATTTCTATTTTGCCTCTTATTATTTTGATTCTGTCATATGTATATACATAGTTTTTTTTTACTTTATATAAATAAACAACCAGAGTATTAAAAGGTAGACGTGACAGAATAATCAGGAATATTTATGTCCTTTTACTTGTCCTTGCTTTATTTTGTATTATAGTGTACTATTTAAATATTAAATATATTCATCTTGCTGGTGTTGACAGCTTTCAGTTCCCTTGAGCGCAATAAATTTGTTTTATACAGGCGACGTAAAGGCAAAGTGGCGAGTGTTTATGAGATGTTTAGCAAAAGTGAGCGACTGGGAGAGGATCTTACAGGTATAGAACAGATTCAGGAAATCGGATAGAGACCGCTACGGAGATTCCTAATCCGAGCAGGAAGGAGATGTTACATAAAGGAACAATGTAAATCATGTAAAACAATGACAAACTGATTTGTAATGCAGGAGAGTTGAGAGCAAGTAAAGGATGATGGCTATGCCAAACGCAAAAGACGAGACAAGGATACAACACCTGTTTTTTGTTCGAAGAAAGGAAATATGGTAGTCAAGCCCCAATACAGACCTGAAATCAGTATCGAGTCTTTTCTCAATACCCGACTCAAGCGCTCAAACCCACCAGCTTGGGAGCTAGCGAAAGCTTTTTTCCGTTTGTTTCTATTGGACAATATGTTTTTATTGTGTGGCAGGGGCTGAAGTATTGGATAAAAGGTGGTGTTTCTTGGTTTGATCATGCAAGATCCTTATCGACATATTGTGTGTGTGTGTGTGTGTGTGTGTGTGTGTGTGTGTGTGTGTGTGTGTGTGTGTGTGTGTGTGTGTGAGTGTGTGTGTGTGTGTGTGTATGTGTGTGTGTGTGTGTGTGTGTGTGTGTGTGTGTGAGTGTGTGTGTGTGTGTGTGTGTGTGTGTGTGTGTGTGTGAGTGTGTGTGTGTGTGTGTGTATGTGTGTATGTGTGTGTGTGTGTGTGTGTGTGTGTGTGTATGTGTGTGTGTGCATGTGTGTGTGTGTGTGTGTGTGTGTGTGTGTGTGTGTGTGTGTGTGTGTGTGTGTGTGTGTGTGTGTGTGTGTGTGTGTGTGTGTGTGATGTGTGTGTGTGTGTGTGTGTGTGTGTGTGTGTGTGTGTGTGTGTGTGTGTGTGTGTGTGTGTACATACAAACACACACACAACACTGGCCAACGCCCACCCTTTGCTGCTAAGCCGTTTACTGCCACATACAACACAAAAACAAACACACACACACACACACACACAACACAAACACATACATACACACGCACGCACGAGAAAATGACCTCTCCCGGGGAATCGACATGAGCTAAAAAGGTTGGGTATCATAAAATAAAGAGGTTTTATAACAGTGTCAGTCTGTGTGGATAAAGTAAATCTTTTCGGGAATTACTGCACAATAAAGATGGTCAACTACAATCATCCATACCTTCTTTGCCTCATGAGCCAACCAACACGGACAAAGGTAAAACCATGATGGGCTTTAAAAAGAGAGAAATAATACATAGAAGATTAGGTATGTGACAGGTTGTTGGCCGATATCTCCGTTCGGTGTACACTTTGACAAAGTATATGGGGAAGAATGTAATTGTTGGTTTTGCATCTTTGTTTCTTTCACCAGTTGTGGTCAAATACTTGAAACAACTACACAATGTTTACTGTAGAATCATGTAAAGAAATTGTGAAGTACCGGAATATTTTCGAAAATCCTTTGTCATCTCAAGAAAGCAACAGAAAGACGAGGTTACTGACAGAAACGGGTATCAAAGTTGAAACCGTAAAGATATATGGGAAACACTTCCTGCGTATCATGGTTTACGGAATAAACTGTATAAAGGTAAAGCTAACAATGAGCGATTTTTATATATTATCGGGCGTTATTTTGGCACTGGAAGAGAATTAAAGTAGTTAATCTTTGTCGTCATAGAAACATTTAGAAACTATGTGCTTGCTTGTTCGGAGAATACTCCGCGTAATGGGTACGTAGATACGACACCACAAGAAATATAGGCATTTGCTGTTGGTGAGAGTTAATGACACGGCTGTTGAAGATGACAAAAATGTCAAGCCATTATCGTTGGAAAAAGGACAAAACATCGTCATCGTGAGAGAGTGACGTATGAGAGGAGGTTAGATGCGGAACTATTCAAGTCTACTTCCGAACCTTTTGCGACAGCAACTACTATTAATAATAGTAATAATAATAATGGATTGATCCTTTTGCGTAACAGAGAGTAGATCGATCAATGTTTGAGTGCACCATAAAAGAACTGTTAACACAAGATCTACGGGCAAACGCGATCTATACATTTTTCTCTATATCTCGTTTTGAGTACTCTTGTCTAAATAAAAAGTACAAACGAATTAACAAGAGGTTGACTAAGAACTATCATCAAATAATATGAGAAGAAGTGTTCATTAATTACAGAGAGTTGAGTAACATTATTTTTCTCTACGTAAAACGTCTTGACTTAAAACTCACTACGGACTATGAAAAAGGCAAATAGAAGCCCTTTTACTACAGATGAAGTCGTTGACGACGGACCCACGAGGGGCCGAAGCTTCATAAAGGATATAAAGAAAGTATGCAAAAGGTTTAAAGATACGTAACATATAGAAACCGACTGCGCACTTCTTCGCTCTGTCAAAATAGTTACAGCGTTACAACTGTAGTATCAGAGTAGAAGGGTGAGAGGGAGGCAGGTAAGTGTATATATTATCATTTGCTTTCAGGTTCCTGTAAAAGTTAGACCACTCGTCTTATCGCAATGGGTACATCAAAGATTCACGATAGCAGCATGCAGTCGCTAATGGAATAAATCAACCCCG
Organism: Prosapia bicincta; assembly: GCA_036971475.1. Lineage (NCBI taxonomy): Eukaryota > Metazoa > Arthropoda > Insecta > Hemiptera > Cercopidae > Prosapia > Prosapia bicincta. The sequence continues at coordinate 16,778,283 of JBAIZL010000002.1, read as the reverse complement.
AGTCGAAAGTCGACTGCGTACCCAAAAAGAAGGAACAACTAATATAGAAAAAAAACAGTAGGAAAACAGTAGTCAATTCCTACTAAGGTCGACAAAAAAAAATTTATTTTTGTTATTTTTTATTCTATAATTACAATAAATAAATAAATACACACACACACACACACACACATATATATATATATATATATATATATATATATATATATATATATATACGCTTTATATTTTGCCACTTAATATTGTGGTTTTGTCATATATATATATATATATATATATATATATATATATATATATAAAATACATTTTCTTGTTTAATAATTTAAAACAACATAGGTTATTCAAATACAAGAATATTTATTGGATATAAAATAATAAATATTCTTGTATTTGAATAACCTATGTTGTTAAAATATATATATATATATATATATATATATATATATATATATATATATATATATATATATATATATATATATTTATATATATATATATATATATATAAGTTACGTGTTTTATTAAGCTTAAAAGGCTTTTAAAAATTATTTTAATTTTATAAACCTTTTATTAATTAACAAATATTTAATTTTCAAACTATTATATTATATATGCTCAATAAATACAATTACAATTGATATGCACTCAATTGGAGTGGAGACGTCTGTTCGGTACAGAAGTTAGCTACACACTGAACTTAAACTGTCTCACCACCTGCACAATGAAAAATCTGCGTAAGCAGGAATTTATTCTAGTACGCATTTTATTTAGTCAAGTTCACAATATTAGTTCACATAACTTATATATATACATACATATATATATATATATATATATATATATATATATATATATGTGTGTGTGTGTGTGTGTGTGTGTGTATGTATATATATATATATATATATATATATATATATATATATATATATATATATATATATATATATGTATATGTATATGTATATATATAGAATTACAATATTAAGTGGCAAAATATAAAGCGAATTCGCTTACAATTATTCATTTTCCTCTTCGTACAATATATGACTCTTGTTTGTTACTATTTATTTGCCTTCTTTTCTCCTTATTAAATTAAAAAGCTAATAGTGGTCTATAATTCTATTATAGTGTAATTATGTTATAGTGTATTAAGTGTATTTCCGTACACTTCTTATAATGCTTCACTACTGCAAAGAACCTTTCTCTAATAATTTCATATAGTACATCTTTAAGTAAATTTGAGCTCTGGGAATGTTAGCTCAGTGCTAAAAGTCCTGGGTTTCGCACATATAGATCCACAGTTCAAATCCGACCAGGATAAGAGATTTTTACATTTAAATTAATGAATCAATATTTGAGAAAACTGTATTAACATCAATTGTCATCCACTATCGGCTTACAAAAATTTATTTGAACTTGTGGAATGAATAAAACATTTGTGCGATATATATATATATATATATATATATATATATATATATATATATATATATATATATATATATATATAAGGGAGAGTGTAAGCTAATAGAAGGAATTTTAAAACGATAGAACGTACACTACTGCAAATAACGACACGAGTTTTGATTGGCATAATAATTGCGGTTACAAAAAGGAAAAACATCGACAATCCAGATATTTTTTCTTAACCAACCCAAACTAGTTTTGCGTCTAAAACCAGGTTATCGAACTAGCATTTGAACGAGGTGGGGCCTGCGAATTTGACATGATATCACAGGTTCCTTTCTAAGGGTCTACATACTAACTTTGTACCAAAAGTTTCGTTTAATGAATTAATTGTAAAACACTTACGTATATTATTTAAGTAAATTTGTAAAAAGCACATCTCCGGGTTAAACTACTCAGGTTGATTTTAACTTACCCGGAAAAAATTTCATCCACATTCAACACTGACGCCATCATTAAGTAAAACCCCCATCTAAAAATAGAATGACGCTATACCCTGTGCAATTCCTTTTGCCCCGTTTTGCACAACTACTTCCGTCTGCTATGTTGGAGTCGTGAGAAATGAACGCTATTTGGAGGAGATAATTATGGACACATGTACATTATCACTTGCCATGGACAATCTTGTCTTCATCGTTTTATCCGAGCTAGTAGCAAATTGCCCAATTAAGAAGAGCTGATATTTCATATATAATCCAATTATATATCAGGTTGAGTGAGAAATCAAGTGCATGTTTATTTTGGGCAAAGTATAAGACCAATTAAGGGAGACGTATTTTGTTGTATAAAGTTGTTATGTTGACTAAAGTGGTAGGCCAATTCCTTCGCTGAGAGCGGTGAAAGAGGGTTTATTTTATTTTACAATTAGAGATTAAAGCTTTATTTTTGCCGGAACTTAAGTTCGCGTACGAACGTCACATAGAACATTTTGTAAATATGTTTTCCTTTTTATAGGAATGAAAATAGTTCTGTTGAACGAAAAAGGTACACTTTATCATAGTACAGCCCTAATCAGCGTTCATTGAAAACAAATCTCAAAATACAGATTCAGGTTTACATTTCTATTAGTTAATTAGTGTGGCAATATTAAAATAAATTGTGCTACCCTCGAAAATAGAAAAATTATTAACTACCAACCACATGCATTTATATACTTACAGAAAATAAAATTCATTATATTTTTGAAGTTTTAAAACATTAACAAAAAACTATTAACGCTTATGTAGAATAAGAAAGGATTTTAAATATAAAGAGGGTTAAAGTAGGGAGATAAGGGATCATGACATTAAGGGTGCAGGGTCAAGTACTTGAAATACACGCCCTCCTTAAAGTGGTCATGGAGAGCAGTCTATCATTATACCAGCTGTTATACACCCTGATAATATGGAGGGAAAAGACATGTTAGTAAAATTAAAGGGCTAGGGTCTAGGTATTATACAGGGCTAATACACTGAGAAAAGGGGATAATTATGACATCAAGTGGGCAGAGGCCCTTAGCTGAAACAGACCTAGTACCGTTCTACCTACACTATACCTGGTACTACCTAGAGATGTCTACTCTATTCATTCTCTAAAGATGTGATGAGGAGAAGCGTCTACTCGTTACCCGGGTAAAGACAGGAAGCTATCCGCTACCAGGGGTGTAGAAAGGTAATTACGTGCTACCCGTGGTGAAGAGAAAATCTAATCGTTACCAGTCGTGAAGAGATGTGTGAACTCGTTACCGGAGGGGAAGAGAGGTGTCTATTCGTTACCCTGGTAAAGAACCAAAAGCTATCTACTACCAGGAGTGTAGAAAGGTAGCTACGTGCTACCTAGGGTGAAGAGAGATATCTATTAGTTACCCGTCGTGAAGAGATGTGTCTACTTGTTACCCGCCATGAATAGAGGTGTCTACTCGCTACCCGCCATGAAGAGATGTGTCTACTTGTTACCCGCCATGAATAGAGGTGTCTATTCGCTACCCGCCATGAAGTGAGGTGTCTACTTGTTACCCGCAATGAAGAGAGGTGTCTACTCGTTACCCGCCATGAATAGAGGTGTCTACTTGTTACCCGCAATGAAGAGAGGTGTCTATTCGCTACCCGCCATGAAGAGAGGTGTCTACTCGTTACCCGCCATGAATAGAGGTGTCTATTCGCTACCCGCCATGAAGAGAGGTGTCTACTCGTTACCCGCCATGAATAGAGGTGTCTATTCGCTACCCGCCATGAAGAGAGGTGTCTACTCGTTACCCGCCATGAATAGAGGTGTCTATTCGCTACCCGCCATGAAGAGAGGTGTCTACTTGTTACCCGCAATGAAGAGAGGTGTCTACTCGTTACCCGCCATGAATAGAGGTGTCTACTCGCTACCCGCCATGAAGAGATGTGTCTACTTGTTACCCGCCATGAATAGAGGTGTCTATTCGCTACCCGCCATGAAGAGAGGTGTCTACTTGTTACCCGCAATGAAGAGAGGTGTCTACTCGTTACCCGCTATGACGAAGGGTGTCTACTTGTTACCCGTAGTGAAGAGAAGTATCTACTTGTTACCCGCCATGAAGAGAGGTGTCTACTTTTTATCCATGGTAAAGAGAGGTGTATTCTTGTTACCCGGGTGAAGAAGGGAAATACATGGTTGGAGGGAGGCGGAAAATAGAAAAGTTTAAAAAAAACCACTAGACCTAACCGTTCAGTGTATTAATAAGTTTATCAAAATTGTGTTTTACCATTTAACCCTGTGGGTAATATCTATAATGCATATTACGGCTTTCAAATGCATCCAGAACAAAATGTATAAAATATTGAAACTTTCACACGTTTTTTAAAACATATTTACATGGTATTGTAATTTTGCAGGGAAAATGGCAGAACGGCCTTGAATGTTAACTTTGCTGCTTCGGGGCTCGTTATTTGATTAACTTCTGCGTTTTCTCTAACTACGCCGAAAAACGAGAAACTTTTCTAATTAAATAAACCTGCTGAGTAGACCGGGCTTTGCGGCGCTTTTCCGCTCTCTTTTACATAATTTGTTTCTTCAATCATGAAACTCGTAAATGAGGAATTGGATCTGTCTTATTGCATGCATGCGCAGTATAACAGATGTTTTCTGTGATAAAACGTAGTAACAATATAATTAACATGTAATATGTCTACAAAATTAAATCCTTAGAAACACATTTACGTTTTAACTTTATTCAAGTCTACAGTTTATTGTCAATTTGTTACAAAAAAATGTTTAGTTTGTTGAAAGCGGAAATATACTAGCCAACAATATATTTCTTCAATGGATAAAGTTTTTACCCGTAGCGGGAACAAGGTGAGTTCAAGTTTTCCCGATGGACTTGTGGGAAGGGACTTGGTTGATCGATAAAGGTCCAGGAGTTAGCCTTAACGTCTTAAGTGCCCCATCGTCTTAAGAGAGACAGAGATAGAGTCACATTTGAATTCACCCGAATTTTACCTTTAATCGATAGCAACGGAATTTTGTTTAATTATTGACTCAAATAGGGGCAATCAGTTGATGTGAACGTAAAACGTAAATAATTGGGGTAAAAAAATCTTACCCCCCTTACTGAGCGCGTCGTATTATCGCTCAGTACAAAACGCATGCCAAACGTAAACGTATTCTGACAACGCAATTAATTCCAAAAACAGTCACAGATAATAAATCAATGACGTCACTGACAATGCCGTTAAGCCCCGCCCACCTCATATTACAGTGGTGCCAACCTACATAAATCAAAGGATTACACTGCATTGTGTATTAGCTGTATCCACCTGACTCACGCCTGCAGAGGGAAATTAATGTTTGTTAGGTTTGTTAAATTAGAAAAATTAATTTTAACTTCCTTTTTTTAGAGACTATAGTTTGACTAAAAACGTATAATATGCTTTGGACAAAATATTACTTATTTTAAAGCTATTGAAGATTTACTGTGAAACACTACCCAAAACAATAGTCATAATTGAAAACTGTATATTCTTCTCAGAAGTGAGAAAATATGGATAATACAATGGGAATGTATCAATATATGTGTAGCTTTTCGTTGGTAAACAGTATCAACATCATCAGGAATGAAAAATACAATCAGATTGTATTTTTCATTCCTGATGATGTTGATACTGTTTACCAAAGAAAAGCTTTGAATATAAATTAATAAATATTCTTGTATTTGAATAACTTATGTTGTTTTCAATTATTAAACAAGAAAACAAATTTTATATGTGCTTGTGCGAGTGTACCAACTATAGAACAGTAAATGTAATGTTATAGTACTATTCACACTCTCCGCTCAAAATAATTTTCATTTCAGGAACAGTTTTCTCTAGATTATGTCATTAATTTTGTTTGGACATAGCAAAAGTGTATTGTTCTCTTTTGTTTGACATTCGGAAACATTTAGAAATCCTGTAACATAGAAATGCAAATAACAAGAGTTAAATATTATTATATTGAATAAAAATATAGAAGATAATTTTCTTCTGTATATACTTGAAACGATTTACTGGTAGTGAATATATAGTCAGTAAGTCTATAACCGACTACTAGATTAAGAAGAGATTGCCCTATTATAGATAAATTTAAGGTAAATTTAAGACAAACACCCCCTGTTAGACCATTATATAGGGGGTCGTGGGATCACGTGGGCAGGTTCGCGTACCTGACGTAAATAGACTCTCTATTGGGGTTATAAAAACGTATTTAAACTTTACTACCTCTGTAAGACAGAGAATGAAAAAAGCACATGGAATTTGGTTAAACTAATGAAAGGACATATTACGAAGGCTATAATCCCTTGTATAGGAAGTAGGGGCAAAATTATGGAATCGCCTGGGTATGGTGGCTTACCTAATGTACACGTAATCCCTACCGAGAACGTACAGACCTGTTTAATCGCAACAACACTATGTATAAAGGAGGCTAAGAGAGCGTACATAGTATTAGGATTGAGGAGGATCCTAACGATCCCCTGGTACTGGGAATGGCGGCAAAATTACGAAATCACCTGAGAAGGGTGGCTTACCTAATGTACACGTAATCCCTACCGAGAACGTACAGACCTGTTTAATCGCATCAACACTATGTATAAAGGAGGCTAAGAGAGCGTACATAGTATTAGGATTGAGGAGGATCCTAACGATCCCCTGGTACTGGGAATGGTGGCAAAATTACGAAATCACCTGAGAAGGGTGGCTTACCTAATGTACACGTAATCCTTACCGAGAACGTACAGATCTGTTTAATCGCATCAACACTATGTATAAAGGAGGCTAAGAGAGCGTACATAGTATTAGGATTGAGGAGGATCCTAACGATCCCCTGGTACTGGGAATGGTGGCAAAATTACGAAATCACCTGAGAAGGGTGGCTTACCTAATGTACACGTAATCCTTACCGAGAACGTACAGATCTGTTTAATCGCATCAACACTATGTATAAAGGAGGCTAAGAGAGCGTACATAGTATTAGGATTGAGGAGGATTCTGACGATCCCCTGGTACTGGAAATGTCGGCAAAATTACGAAATCACCTGAGAAGGGTGGCTTACCTAATGTACACGTAATCCTTACCGAGAACGTACAGATCTGTTTAATCGCATCAACACTATGTATAAAGGAGGCTAAGAGAGCGTACATAGTATTAGGATTGAGGAGGATCCTGACGATCCCCTGGTACTGGAAATGGCGGCAAAATTACGAAATCACCTGAGAAGGGTGGCTTACCTAATGTACACGTAATCCTTACCGAGAACGTACAGATCTGTTTAATCGCATCAACACTATGTATAAAGGAGGCTAAGAGAGCGTACATAGTATTAGGATTGAGGAGGATCCTAACGATCCCCTGGTACTGGGAATGGCGGCAAAATTACGAAATCACCTGAGAAGGGTGGGTTACCTAATGTACACGTAATCCCTATCGAGAACGTACAGATCTGTTTAATCGCATCAACACTATGTATAAAGGAGGCTAAGAGAGCGTACATAGTATTAGGATTGAGGAGGATCCTAACGATCCCCTGGTACTGGGAATGGCGGCAAAATTACGAAATCACCTGAGAAGGGTGGCTTACCTAATGTACACGTAATCCTTACCGAGAACGTACAGATCTGTTTAATCGCATCAACACTATGTATAAAGGAGGCTAAGAGAGCGTAAATAGTATTAGGATTGAGGAGGATCCTAACGATCCCCTGGTACTGGGAATGGCGGCAAAATTACGAAATCACCTGAGAAGGGTGGCTTACCTAATGTACACGTAATCCTTACCGAGAACGTACAGATCTGTTTAATCGCATCAACACTATGTATAAAGGAGGCTAAGAGAGCGTAAATAGTATTAGAATTGAGGAGGATCCTAACGATCCCCTGGTACTGGGAATGGTGGCAAAATTACGAAATCACCTGAGAAGGGTGGCTTACCTAATGTACACTTAATCCTTACCGAGAACGTACAGATCTGTTTAATCGCATCAACACTATGTATAAAGGAGGCTAAGAGAGCGTACATAGTATTAGGATTGAGGAGGATCCTAACGATCCCCTGGTACTGGGAATGGCGGCAAAATTACGAAATCACCTGAGAAGGGTGGGTTACCTAATGTACACGTAATCCTTACCGAGAACGTACAGATCTGTTTAATCGCATCAACACTATGTATAAAGGAGGCTAAGAGAGCGTAAATAGTATTAGGATTGAGGAGGATCCTAACGATCCCCTGGTACTGGGAATGGTGGCAAAATTACGAAATCACCTGAGAAGGGTGGCTTACCTAATGTACACGTAATCCTTACCGAGAACGTACAGATCTGTTTAATCGCATCAACACTATGTATAAAGGAGGCTAAGAGAGCGTACATAGTATTAGGATTGAGGAGGATCCTAACGATCCCCTGGTACTGGGAATGGCGGCAAAATTACGAAATCACCTGAGAAGGGTGGGTTACCTAATGTACACGTAATCCTTACCGAGAACGTACAGATCTGTTTAATCGCATCAACACTATGTATAAAGGAGGCTAAGAGAGCGTAAATAGTATTAGGATTGAAGAGGATCCTAACGATCCCCTGGTACTGGGAATGGTGGCAAAATTACGAAATCACCTGAGAAGGGTGGCTTACCTAATGTACACATAATCCCTACCGAGAACGTACAGATCTGCTTAATCGCATCAACACTATGTATAAAGGAGGCTAAGAGAGCGTAAATAGTATTAGGATTGAGGAGGATCCTAACGATCCCCTGGTACTGGGAATGGTGGCAAAATTACGAAATCACCTGAGAAGGGTGGCTTACCTAATGTACACGTAATCCTTACCGAGAACGTACAGATCTGTTTAATCGCATCAACACTATGTATAAAGGAGGCTAAGAGAGCGTAAATAGTATTAGGATTGAGGAGGATCCTAACGATCCCCTGGTACTGGGAATGGTGGCAAAATTACGAAATCACCTGAGAAGGGTGGCTTACCTAATGTACACATAATCCCTACCGAGAACGTACAGATCTGCTTAATCGCATCAACACTATGTATAAAGGAGGCTAAGAGAGCGTAAATAGTATTAGGATTGAGGAGGATCCTAACGATCCCCTGGTACTGGGAATGGTGGCAAAATTACGAAATCACCTGAGAAGGGTGGCTTACGTAATGTACACGTAATCCTTACCGAGAACGTACAGATCTGTTTAATCGCATCAACACTATGTATAAAGGAGGCTAAGAGAGCGTAAATAGTATTAGGATTGAGGAGGATCCTAACGATCCCCTGGTACTGGGAATGGTGGCAAAATTACGAAATCACCTGAGAAGGGTGGCTTACCTAATGTACAGATAATCCCTACCGAGAACGTACAGATCTGCTTAATCGCATCAACACTATGTATAAAGGAGGCTAAGAGAGCGTACATAGTATTAGGATTGAGGAGGATCCTAACGATCCCCTGGTACTGGGAATGGTGGCAAAATTACGAAATCACCTGAGAAGGGTGGCTTACCTAATGTACACGTAATCCTTACCGAGAACGTACAGATCTGTTTAATCGCATCAACACTATGTATAAAGGAGGCTAAGAGAGCGTACATAGTATTAGGATTGAGGAGGATCCTAACGATCCCCTGGTACTGGGAATGGCAGCAAAATTACGAAATCACCTGAGAAGGGTGGCTTACCTAATGTACACGTAATCCTTACCGAGAACGTACAGATCTGTTTAATCGCATCAACACTATGTATAAAGGAGGCTAAGAGAGCGTAAATAGTATTAGGATTGAGGAGGATCCCAACGATCCCCTGGTACTGGGAATGGTGGCAAAATTACGAAATCACCTGAGAAGGGTGGCTTACCTAATGTACACGTAATCCTTACCGAGAACGTACAGATCTGTTTAATCGCATCAACACTATGTATAAAGGAGGCTAAGAGAGCGTAAATAGTATTAGGATTGAGGAGGATCCTAACGATCCCCTGGTACTGGGAATGGCGGCAAAATTACGAAATCACCTGAGAAGGGTGGCTTACCTAATGTACACGTAATCCTTACCGAGAACGTACAGATCTGTTTAATCGCATCAACACTATGTATAAAGGAGGCTAAGAGAGCGTAAATAGTATTAGGATTGAGGAGGATCCTAACGATCCCCTGGTACTGGGAATGGTGGCAAAATTACGAAATCACCTGAGAAGGGTGGCTTACCTAATGTACAGATAATCCCTACCGAGAACGTACAGATCTGCTTAATCGCATCAACACTATGTATAAAGGAGGCTAAGAGAGCGTACATAGTATTAGGATTGAGGAGGATCCTAACGATCCCCTGGTACTGGGAATGGTGGCAAAATTACGAAATCACCTGAGAAGGGTGGCTTACCTAATGTACAGATAATCCCTACCGAGAACGTACAGATCTGCTTAATCGCATCAACACTATGTATAAAGGAGGCTAAGAGAGCGCAAATAGTATTAGGATTGAGGAGGATCCTGACGATCCCCTGGTACTGGAAATGGCGACAAAATTACGAAATCACCTGAGAAGGGTGGCTTACCTAATGTACACGTAATCCTTACCGAGAACGTACAGATCTGTTTAATCGCAACAACACTATGTATAAAGGAGGCTAAGAGAGCGCAAATAGTATTAGGATTGAGGAGGATCCTGACGATCCCCTGGTACTGGAAATGGCGACAAAATTAAGAAATCACTTGAGAAGGGTGGCTTATCTATAGTAGACGTAATCGCTACCAAGATCGTCCAGTTCTGTTTATTCGCGAACAACACCATCCAAAAACGAGGTTAAGCGAGGGTAAATAGTAATGGGATTGAAAAGGATCGCAATGATCCACTGTTACTGAAAATATTAGCAAAATTATGTATTCGCCTGAGAAGGGTGGCTTACCTATAGTAGACGTAATCGCTACCAAGATCGTCCAGTTCTGTTTATTCGCGAACAACACCATCCAAAAACGAGGTTAAGCGAGGGTAAATAGTAATGGGATTGAAAAGGATCGCAATGATCCACTGTTACTGAAAATATTAGCAAAATTATGTATTCGCCTGAGAAGGGTGGCTTACCTATAGTAGACATAATCCCTACCAAGATCGTCCAGTTCTGTTTATTCGCAACAACACCATGCAAAAACGAGGTTAAGTGAGGTTAAATAGTATTGGGATTGAAAAGGGTAGCAATGATCCACTGTTACTGGAAAAATTAGCAAAATTATGTATTTGCCTGAGAAGGGTGGCTTACCTATAGTAGACGTAATCCCTACCAGGATCGTCCAGTTCTGTTTATTCGCAACAACACCATGCAAAAACGAGGTTAAGTGAGGTTAAATAGTATTGGGATTGAAAAGGGTCGCAATGATCCACTGTTACTGGAAAAATTAGCAAAATTATGTATTTGCCTGAGAAGGGTGGCTTACCTATAGTAGACGTAATCCCTACCAGGATCGTCCAGTTCTGTTTATTCGCAACAACACCATGCAAAAACGAGGTTAAGTGAGGTTAAATAGTATTGGGATTGAAAAGGGTCGCAATGATCCACTGTTACTGGAAAAATTAGCAAAATTATGTATTCGCCTGAGAAGGGTGGCTTACCTATAGTAGACATAATCCCTACCAGGATCGTCCAGTTCTGTTTATTCGCAACAACACCATGCAAAAACGAGGTTAAGTGAGGTTAAATAGTATTGGGACTGAAAAGGATCGCAATGATCCACTGTTACTGGAAAAATTAGCAAAATTATGTATTCGCCTGAGTAGGGTGGCTTACCTATAGTAGACGTAATCCCTACCAGGATCGTCCAGTTCTGTTTATTCGCAACAACACTATGCAAAAACGAGGTTAAGTGAGGTTAAATAGTATTGGGACTGAAAAGGATCGCAATGATCCACTGTTACTGGAAATATTAGCAAAATTATGTATTCGCCTGAGAAGGGTGGCTTACCTATAGTAGACGTAATCCCTACCAGGATCGTCCAGTTCTGTTTATTCGCAACAACACCATGCAAAAACGAGGTTAAGTGAGGTTAAATAGTATTGGGACTGAAAAGGATCGCAATGATCCACTGTTACTGGAAATATTAGCAAAATTATGTATTCGCCTGAGAAGTGTGGCTCACCTATAGTAGACGTAACCTCTAAAGGGATCGTAAAGGTCAGTTTAATTGTAACAATACTATGTATGAAGGAGGCTAAGAAAGGATTTAAAAAAATTAAGATTGGGAAGGATTTTGAAGTCCACCTGGTGCTGGGAAGAGAGTAAAAATTATGGAATCGTTTAGGGAGAGTGGCTTACCTAAATTGGACGTAATCCCTACTGGGATCATACAGTTCTTTTTAATCGTAACAACACTATGTATAAAATAGGCTAAGAGAGGGTAAATAGAATTAGGATGGAGGAGAATTTTGCCGAATCCCTGGTATTGGTAATAAAAGCCAAATTATTTAATCGCTGGGGGAGAAAGGCCCTTCTAAGGTTGACGTATCCCTGTCAGGTCGTAAATTACTGTTTAATCACAACAACTCCATGTATGAAGGAAATTAAGAGAGAGTATAGACAATTATGATTGAGGAAGAGCGAGACGATACCCTGGTACTGAAAATGTAGCAAATTTATGAGATTGCCTGAGAATGGTGGCTTACCTAAAGTAGACGTAATCCCTTACTGGGATCATACAGGGCTCTTAAATCGTAGCAACACTATGTATGAAGGAGGCTAAGAAAGGATAAATAGAACTAAGATTGAGGACAATTGTGACCACCCCATGGTACTGGAAATAGAAGCATAGTTATGGAATAGCTTGGGGAGGAAGGCTTACCTGCAGTTGACGTAATCTCTACCGGGATCGTACAGTACTATTTAATTGCAACAACTCCATGTATGAAGGAGGCTAAGAGAGGGTAAATATAATTAGGATTGAGGAGGATCGAGACGTTTTCCTGGTACTGGAAATTTTGGGCAAAATTATGATATCACCTGGGTATGGTTGTTTACCTTATGTTGGCATATTCTAAACCAGGGAAGGAGGAGATGTCTTGTGGATAATGCATCTAAGACTCCTGATAGGAGCCATTTATAAATGTGGACGAAATTTTATGACTGATAAAAAGCATTTACTGTAGAAGTTATTATTTACAAGAAAAGCGTGTCGTAAAATTTAACGAAATTCGTAAAAACACATGCTTGGACGCTCAAAACGTTTAAGCCTCTATTATAGGATCTCTTACTAACCGAGTTTTAAGCTGATTGAGTTAGTGAAGAAAATATACAATAAATACATGTATACCATTTGGCCTCAGCTCTCCGAGGAGCGACGTAATATTAAGTTTATATATGCGCAATTTATGTATTTTTTTTTATTTTGTATTCGTAATTGTACGTCTTTGTTTAATTTTATAATAATGAATTGTAGATGCTCAAAAAAATCACATCTCTGACCACGGTATCATTATTTTCACGGTTCCAAATCAATTTTTGACTGACACCGTGTTATTCGAGTTTTCATTCATACGAGATACATTCACCCCACAAACACGGATAATCGAGGCTCTCCAGTAAAACTATGGGAAATATTGTGAAATATCTTTAGAGCTATAGGGAAAGTATTGTAGCCTGTCATTGAGAAAATGTTAAGAGACAGATGAGTGGAATAATGTGGACGATCATTATTGCAAAGGGTGATGAAGAGCACCAACAATGGACACTTTGCGGTTCCATTAGAGGAAATTGAGAAGAAATAATATAAACACAAAAATAGTGTAAACACAAAATAAAATTCCTGCAATGAACTCACACGCCAATTGTCTTGTAGTTTTGTACGTAAATAAATGTGTTTCCCTAAACATTTAACAAGTAAGCTAACGATACAGCTCGCAACGTGTTTAGCGATGGCCTTAAGGATCCCCGATACAGGACCGCTGCCAAATCCAGCCAGCCAACATTAAAGCCAGATTATCGGGTGATGTGTAGACCCTGCATTGCGGCTGTAATGAGCCGCTCATATAATCTACAGGATGCTACGTAATTACTGTGCCACAATATAGTGAATATTTCCTAAAGCTGACACATTTATAGAAGCTGTTCGTTGCAGCACAACGGGTGATGGATGTATGCTGTGAATAAATTAACAAGGTACTTCGTTTACCATACATGCATGGCTTACATAAATTTCGTGCTAAATTATAACACAGCATTTTTAATGAAAACTGCCTGTACTTCGTATAATATTAAAAACAAGCGTGCATGGGAAGCATGAAGCACAGACCGATATTAAATAACTGGTTACTCATGTTTATATATTATAGTGTTTACTTTGAGGCTAGAACGTGACGACTCTTCTCTGTTTTTTAAAACTCTGAACAATCATGCTTCATACACTTTATTTAATTCAGTCTTTTTATCGGTTACCGATTTAAAATTTAATTGTATATTATTAAAGCGCACAAGTACAATTTTTCCGTTTATTTTGTTTCTGTGTACTACTAACGGTGCGATTCCTATTCGACGACTGTTACGACTACAGTCGCGCGTCTCTAGCCGAGCGGCTATGAAAAGTGACTTCTGGTTACTAAGTAAACGTAACCGTTTCCTAAAAGGTGCGATTCCTATGCGACGACTGTTACGACTACAGCAGCGCGTCTCTAGCCGAGCGGCTATGAAAAGTGACTTCTGGTTAGTAAGTAAACGTAACCGTTTCCTAAAAGGTGCGATTCCTATGCGACGACTGTTACGACTACAGCCGCGCGTCTCTAGCCGAGCGGCTATGAAAAGTGACTTCTGGTTAGTAAGTAAACGTAACCGTTTCCTAAAAGGTGCGATTCTTATGCGACGACTGTTACGACTACAGCCGCGCGTCTCTAGCCGAGCGGCTATGAAAAGTGACTCCTGGTTAGTAAGTAAACGTAACCGTTTCCTAAAAGGTGCGATTAATATGCGACGACTGTTACGACTAAAGCCGCGCATCTCTAGCCGAGCGGCTATGGAAAGTGACTCCTGGTTAGTAAGTAAACGTAACCGTTTCCTAAAAGGTGCGATTCCTATGCGACGACTGTTACGACTACAGCCGCGCGTCTCTAGCCGAGCGGCTATGAAAAGTGACTCCTGGTTAGTAAGTAAACGTAACCGTTTCCTAAAAGGTGCGATTCCTATGCGACGACTGTTACGACTACAGCCGCGCATCTCTAGCCGAGCGGCTATGAAAAGTGACTCCTGGTTAGTAAGTAAACGTAACCGTTTCCTAAAAGGTGCGATTCCTATGCGACGACTGTTAAGACTACAACCGCGAGTCTCTAGCCGAGCGGCTATGAAAAGTGACTCCTGGTTAGTAAGTAAACGTAACCGTTTCCTAAAAGGTGCGATTTCTATGCGACGACTGTTACGACTACAGCCGCGCGTCTCTAGCCGAGCGGCTATGAAAAGTGACTCCTGGTTAGTAAGTAAACGTAACCGTTTCCTAAAAGGTGCGATTCCTATGCGACGACTGTTACGACTACAGCCGCGCTTCTCTAGCCGAGCGGCTATGAAAAGTGACTCCTGGTTAGTAAGTAAACGTAACCGTTTCCTAAAAGGTGCGATTCCTATGCGACGACTGTTACGACTACAGCCGCGCATCTCTAGCCGAGCGGCTATGAAAAGTGACTCCTGGTTAGTAAGTAAACGTAACCGTTTCCTAAAAGGTGCGATTCCTATGCGACGACTGTTACGACTACAGCCGCGCGTCTCTAGCCGAGCGGCTATGAAAAGTGACTCCTGGTTAGTAAGTAAACGTAACCGTTTCCTAAAAGGTGCGATTCCTATGCGACGACTGTTACGACTACAGCCGCGCGTCTCTAGCCGAGCGGCTATGAAAAGTGACTCCTGGTTAGTAAGTAAACGTAACCGTTTCCTAAAAGGTGCGATTCCTATGCGACGACTGTTACGACTACAGCCGCGCGTCTCTAGCCGAGCGGCTATGAAAAGTGACTTCTGGTTAGTTAGTAAACGTAACCTTTTCCTAAAAGGTGCGATTCCTATGCGACGACTGTTACGACTACAGCCGCGCATCTCTAGCCGAGCGGCTATAGAAAGTGACTCCTGGTTAGTAAGTAAACGTAACCTTTTCCTAAAAGGTGCGATTCCTATGCGACGACTGTTAAGACTACAGCCGCGCATCTCTAGCCGAGCGGCTATGAAAAGTGACTCCTGGTTAGTAAGTAAACGTAACCGTTTCCTAAAAGGTGCGATTCCTATGCGACGACTGTTACGACTACAGCCGCGCATCTCTAGCCGAGCGGCTATGAAAAGTGACTCCTGGTTAGTAAGTAAACGTAACCGTTTCCTAAAAGGTGCGATTCCTATGCGACGACTGTTAAGACTACAGCCGCGCATCTCTAGCCGAGCGGCTATGAAAAGTGACTCCTGGTTAGTAAGTAAACGTAACCGTTTCCTAAAAGGTGCGATTCCTATGCGACGACTGTTAAGACTACAACCGCGCATCTCTAGCCGAGCGGCTATGAAAAGTGACTCCTGGTTAGTAAGTAAACGTAATCGTTTCCTAAAATGTGAGATTCCTATGCGACGACTGTTAGGACTACAGCCGCGCGTCTCTAGCCGAGCGGCTATGGAAAGTGACTTCTGGTTAGTAAGTAAACGTAACTGTTTCCTAATTTCCGTTGTCTCATTTAATGAATAAAGAGTCTATTGCTGCCTCTACAAAATAGACTGGTACAAGGATTTCTATATCTAGTTTTTCGTGAAGTTGTTCATTTATAATAACAGAACATTTAAAATATATTTCCCTTAAAATTACCCCTATTCATTATTCAAAGAGCAAACCTCCAGTAACCAAAACGTGTTTAGCTAAGCGCATAACAAACTTAGATGCTTGAAATTTGTGTAAGTATGTGTTTTGATCTTATATTAGCATAATTTTGGAAAATAAAACAACATAATAATTGTATTGACAAGATCTGAAACCATTTTTTTGTGTTTCTTGTAAAATTGCATAAAGTAAACTAGAGTTCATTTAAAAATAAACGATTCAATTAACGGGTCGCTGTTCCATACAATTTATCTTAAATTGCCTACGCAGCGACGTGATTTGTCTGTTTTAGCCTGCAGTGCATATATACCTGTCAGACACGTTTGTTTAAATACTGATTTACCGATGATCCATAGTAGCAGCAAAAACGTTTAAAATAACCAGATATTAATAGAATTAAGATAAATTAAACATATACAATATATATAATTCTAATACATTATTTTAAATCTAACCTATTACTTAAATCAAGTCACAGTTATTGCATTACTACTAAATTGAGTCTATACAATTGAATTCCTTATTTAAACACTCAGTTATTAATTAAAAATAAATAAAACCTTTTAAACCACAAACAGTTTTTATTTATCCTGATGTACATTTCGATTGCAAATCAAATATCTTCAGAAGAAATTACTACACGATTACCTCTTGTAGTTTTGTAGTATTGTCCTCTGAAGATGATTACTTTGCAATAGAAATGTACATCAAGACGTAAATAAAAAGTGTTTGTGATTTAATAGGTTTTATTTATTTATGATTAAAAACTACATCATACTTGCTCCAAGCTTTATACTCAGTTACTATGTTAAATTCCTGATTGAACCAAGAGATAGAGAAGAGAAACAGACGGAATGAATAGTAACCAAACACTTATACAATAAAGTTTTGGCAATGAAAACTTTTGTACAATATACGTTTCGAATGAAAATAATATAACTCATGCACGATTGTAATAAAACTTTGTAAAATCAGTTATAAACTACATTTGCAGCTCATGTAGAATTTGTCGAGCGTTTAAGCAACGGATCAATGCGCATTTCATTGTATAGTGCGCTACTCCGTCGAAGACAGTTTTTAAAAGCTCTTTTAATCAGAAATGCTTGTGTATGATTGCAGGAAACAAAAGCAATCGTCTTATTGGACGGCAAACATATTTTTATGAAATTACAGCACGGCCGCTGGGCTCGTAAAGATATCAGACAAAGTGGGCACTAAAAGCAGCCCCGTTGTACTAGTGCCAAGAGCTATGGAAAGTTATGTTTTCAAAAATGACATTTTATCGAAAGCTTTCTTTAGATTAGAGTGGGAACGTTTTATCGTTCGTATAATTCCGATAACTTTCTAAGGAAAATCTTTTAGTAAATCCTTTTATTTCTGTTTGATAAAGCTTAGTAAAATCGGAGAAATTTCTGGTCCTAGACAATTAATTGTCTATTATGAATGTGGGTTTAAGGCGAGAAGCTCCAAGGTTGTCATCGCATAGTAGTGACATGGAAGGGGTAAATTGGGCTTGAGTGGCGTATATATAGGATTTGATTTCGGTTGAAATCAACTTTATTTACTCTTCTTCTAAAGAGAAAAAAAATGTTTTCATTTAAATTTCAATTTTTTAAGTGAAAACGAGTATAGCGACGCCCACAAAAACATATTGGATGAACATAAACATATTATTTCGCGTCAGTATAATTTCCGTCAGGTTACGTTATGAGACACCAAAAAGTGAATTATATTATAACATATGATTTCATGCATCAGCTGATTTTATAATGTAGTTTATGTTGTACAGGAACAATACTAGCACGTAGGTTATGTTACATTATTTGTTGGACATTGTTAAGAAAAAGGGTTATTATTAAATAGTTTTAATCAAGTTAGTAAGTATATTAATTTATTTTAACGTTGATGAATACTTCGATATAACGATAATAATAGATTATGTATGTTTAATTCAGTTTTTGAAATAAAAACCCTCTTTGGGGCGTCTGATACTTTATAAGAACTGATTTCAATTGAATTTGTGTAAAAAAATGTGTTCAGTAAACATCTAATTAAGGTTTTTTTGTTACCTACATTATTTTATTATTAATTACAATAATTATTAGCCTTTATTAAATATATTCCTCAAACAATAAAGTTATACAAATTTAATGAAAATGTATAAATTCATATTCTCGGAGATTTTCGTTGAGAATTTTGCAAAACTATTTGCTACTTGTAGCTGTAATTTGCTATTTGTAGTTCAAATTTTGGTGTTAAACGAAAAAATATGTATTATTATTCCTTATATTATATGTTTAGGTAATTTCTCATTACGCAAAATTAAATGTTTTCTCAATTCAAAACTTCAGTATCTTAACACTTTTCTCCAACTTCTTCCCCTCTATCCCTTCACACACGTCTACATTCCTCTTTTTAGTTGCTTCTATTAATACTTCTTTTCCTATCGTTTTATCTATATCATATAATATTATTCGTAGATCAAACGTTCTTGGATCCCCACAAACCTTAAGACTTTTTTCTTAAAATCTGTTTTTTCTTTCAGTTTTGCCATATCCTTCTAATCTCCGTATCCTCCCTAATATTCCCCTTTACTTACAAACATTCCACCACTATCCCCTCGCTTTCATTCTTTTTACATTTTCTGGAACTTGTATCACTACCCTCGGTCCCTTCTTTTCCCTCTTCATCACATCCGCCCACGTACCCTTTTCACCCCCCTCCATTTCCATTAACACCTCATTTAGGTTCCCTGCTCTCTTCACTAAATGCCCGACTTCCTTAACTTCCCCTGTATCACCTCCTTAACCCCTCCTAAATCCACAAACAGCCCTCCAACTAGTTTATTTTCTCCAAACCGACCCTCACTACTTCTTTGGCCCTCTAATCACTTCTTCCTCACTTACTGCTTTTGTTATTTCCTCTGTTTGTTTGTTAATTTGTCCCTTCGTTGTCACCTTAACCTCACTTATTCCTCTTTATAACATCAAACATGTTTGTTTAGACTCTTATTCCAATTTCCCCCTACCCTTCTTAACTAATATCCCTCAGGCCCTCCTCCATTTTCCTTTCTAACTTCTACTTTCTCTTCTCCAATGCTTTTCAATCCTCTCCATGTCCTTTAGCCTAAACTAATCATACTTCAAACCTGCTTTTCTAATTTCTTTATTGCCCTCATAATCTTCCTAAAGACCTTCTGATTCTCATCCCGTACCCCTTCGTTTATCATGTTTAGAAACCTCAACATTTTAGTTTCGAACACTTTGTCTCAGCCCTTCACCCCCTATCTCATCCTATGAAGTAAAGTTTCCAACATATCCAACTCTTCTTTCATCGTCTCCCCAACACCCTTAACCTCTTTAAACCTTTTAATAAAATAGTACCTATGTTTCTCCCTGGAAAGATTTGACCTCACATAACCATCAATTTCATCACATTACCGCCAAATCTTTTTTACCCAACCCTCATCTCTATACCTTAACAACAAAGAATAATCCTCTTCCCCTAGAGAAACTTTAGAAGTATTAATCTTTTTACCCTGTTTACCCTTTTTGTCAACTTGTTCTTCCCAACCTCTCCTTCCTCAGACTCCTTGATCTCTTCTCCCTTATCATTCATTCTCCAATACCTGACACACAAACCCTCAAAATTCTAGTGAGAATCACTGTCTATGAAATATCCTCCTACTGGCTACTATATTCACCAGCAACCCCAGTCCTTCACACACGCACACGCATACGCACACACACACACACACACACACACACACACACACACACACACACACACACACACACACACACACACTTACACACACACACACACACACACACACACACACACACACACACACACACACACACACACACACACACACACACACACACACACACACACACACACACACACACACACACACACACACACACACACACACACACACAGACACACATACAAACACACAATTATTCAATAAATTCAAGTTTCAAATAGAATTAAAAAATTATTAAAATTACAATAATAATACTAATAATGATTAATAATCATTATCAGGAATAATATATTCAGTTCATACCACTATTAAAATATCAAAACAATACAATTTTATAAGAGTTTTAATGAACTCAATACCGCCCATTGCTAAATGCAGTACGGACAAGTTCAGACAGGTCTATAAAATCCCAATATAATTGCATAACTTGCCCCTTATTTGACTTTTATATACAAATTTTCAAAAGCACTATATTTCGTTAATAAATGCTTAAGTCCTCAAAACAGTTACTGTTATTACAAAATACTATGTTTAATTCAAAAACAAGTTCCTTAATAACCAGAATAACCAAAAATCCATAAAAGAAACGATTAATTCAAGAAATTAATTTCCACAAATTTATTCCTAAATAATAATTCTGCTTCTCTTTATATTGAAACTTCAAACACGTAGGCCTACTTTTATTACTAAAATAATTAAATAGCCTTTAAATAATGAACATTCAAATTATAAAATATCAGTACTTACTGTTTGAAATCCTCTAAACTAGAACTTTATCACTTTAAGACAAAATTACACTATTGCACTGTTAACCTAAAAAGATTTGCAGTTGTTTTTACACTAAACATTATCTGAATAACTGAAAGGTTATCCAAATAATACTACTAGACGTTAGAACCCGTTATAACGATAAATTTTACAAAAAATCAACTCAAAATAACAAATTTTCCCACTTTAAATTACATTTATAGCGGAGCACCAAATGAATACGTCTGGCAGCTACAACGCCTCACAGTGTCCGCTCTAAGGATACAGAATGTTTGTGTTGTTTTGCGAACTAAAGAAGTCGGTTGCTCCGGATCAATTTGATTCTCCACAGACTGTACACAAAGAATTTGCAAAAGAACTAGGCCCTATCTATTAGGTAGCACATCCACTGCCTCCACTACACCTTCCTCTGCTCGTGAGACCATAACCGGATTGCCTAAGGGAGACCCTCACCATCCCGTGGTACCAGTATGGTCGAGTCCCTAGCAGAGATCCGACCGATGTGCCATTGACTGGTCACCGGCCCGTCGACTACCCCACATGGACAGCCTCCTTCAGCTTTCCTGTAACACGACGGACTTGGTGTCGCCCTCCAGACAGAATGGTTTTCCGTGGCCCACACAGCTTCGCTAACTACTCACACACCAAGGACCCACCAGGCAACTCACACATCCACTCATCTTTCTCCTTTTTACTCACAGCTCCCCCCCTTACCTACCTAAAAACCTGAAACCCTGATCTACGAGCGCAAGAAGGTTATTAGTGCGGGGCTACTATCTCAACAGATCACAAGAACACAGATCAGTATACCATGGAACTCACAAGGGAACAGACTGCAGCGTTATTGCTCTTTAATGGCAATGTTATAACCAAGTTAAAACCCGTGTGCAGTGAAATACACCATATTAATAAATCAAGATCTATCTACGAGGAGTACAAACACATTTTCCAGCAATTACTTGCCGACGAAAACTGATTTTTTATATATTTCAGAAAGTGCCCTGATACCTTCGTTTTATTTTGTCGAAAATTGTACACTAGCAGACCAAAAACTTGTCTAATAATCACAAAACCCCTATTTAGCCGGAAAAGAGAATCGGCTGTCGCCTTATAGTAAGTAAATATTCATTTTACGTAAAGTTTGTTTTTTACCACGTTTTCATTAGTTCGGTTTTCGTCATATCTGTATGTCTGTCCTGGTAGAATTTTCCAATCCAGTTTAAACTAACTTCCCGATGAGCTAGTGATCTGAATTTTTAAACATAGGTTAGAATTAGATTACAAGCAAAATTCACTCGGTTTCTTGTCTCTACATTTGTTTACAGCCGTTTAAACAAATTAAATTTGATTGACAAGTTACAGAGTTGAAATTTTACGTAAGGGATGACAATGCAACATTCAATCGTTTTAAGTTTGTTTGAACACTATTTGTTAAACATCCAACTTGCCGATTTAGTCACATAGTCAGCACCCACAGTCTGAATTTAACTACCTGCTTTTGCCAACGTGTATCTTTGACGTACCCTAATTCTGGGAAATGATCACGTTCGTCGCTCTCAGCTGTTGCATACACTAACTACTTTCGATGCAGAGTCATGAAAAAGAATTCGTGACCAAAGTCGTTACCTAAAGGCGTTAGAAGGACGATTAACTACGAGCAGAACTAAATGGGGGAGATATTTGTTGCAGATGGGGAGATCAAGGTTTGCTTGGATCAGTTGGCTTCCCACAAGTACTTTAGCAGGTGTTAGCTGCTGACCATAGCAATTCCGAGAAAGCCATTACAAGTGATGTTTAATTTAGATTCATGATTGAGTTATACTTCACAGTTCAAGACTCTTTTTTGATAGTTTAACGACAATGCCCGAATTACGTATAGTTCCAGAGCCGACAAATCAAAGAAATCAGGAAGGTTTAAAGGATTTTTTTAAAATACTCTCGAATAGCAAAGATTTTAAGCAGATGCGTTAGATAAAGCTAATAATACGTCTGAAATGATCTACGCAAATGTAAATTAGAGCCAGTTAATAAGTAAAACCAACAGTTCATAAACGTGCCAGGTATGTAGCTTGAGGGACTAGCCGGCCGTATATTAATATCAAGCAAGTGGATATTTCCCAAGGGAGCGTTTCCTCGGGATTAGACGCAAGGGACAAAGGGCTTAACAGTTCCCTTCTCAATGTATTTCGCTAACAGCCTCTAGATCACAAAGCACTTACAGGCTGTATACGTTGTTAAACTATTAAATGGCTGTGTAGATGAAGAAATACTGAGGAGCTTGTGAAGTGTCGAATTTCATTGGGACTCGTATAATGTTTGAAATGTAATCTACATTTCAACAGTAAATAAACAGTAAATAATTAAACAGTATTTTTAACGTTATGAATGTGGAATTACCTTTACCATGAGTAATTTAAAATTTCGAACATATAAATTACAGTAAATTTGTAATTACAAAAATATTAAGTGGGCCGAGTGTGTCCGGGCCCTTCCCAAAATATATTAACGTAATAATTTTTATTAAACATTTTAATATATGCTATTAGATATTGGACGAAAATCATGTTGCATATTAATATCTAAGGTAAAGGTTATTTATCTAAGTAAAGGTTAATAGTAATATTAGCATAGGGTAGACATTATTATATTTTGTTACGGTAGGCACATAACGGCCCCCTGTTATAGTGAACAGATCGTTATACGGTAAATTAGTTTGGTAAATATTAATTTGGGGAATAAAACAATGAATGTTTTTTTCAATATTTTTTCTTCCCTACAACATGCATCATTATGGTTGGGTTAGGTTAGATTTATTTAGTTAGGTTAGGTTATGATAGCTGCTGATAGGTTAGGTAACACTTACTCTGATTGACATATAAAAACACTGAAATAAAACTATGATTTACTGAGGGTATGATGGGGAAAGTCCAAAATGAGCGAGGGTCACAGGATATTTCGAACTTTTGATGATAAGTTCGTCAATCCACTTTACTGGAAAATTATAAGATTTTCCAACATACCATCGTATATTGGATTAATCATTTCTTTATTAAGATGCCTTTTATCCACCCATAGTCTCACCACTAAGAACAGGGTTTTCCAGGATGATTTAACTGTTGACAGTGTGCAATTGTCTTGATGCTATAAAAATATTTAATTCACAGAAACATATAGCCTACAACTGATTTTGTTTGTTTTCGCAGTTCCCTTTAACAAACATTTCTCTTTTGTATTTTAAATAATTCGTAGAATTACGGTAAACCGTTTAGTTTGAAACGGGTTTGCTCCTATCTATATGTAAAACTATTCCCAGCAAAGATTTCAATTCGCCGAGGTAAAGAACAGCAGTAAACCCAGTTCGGCGAGACCCGGCAAACTGTTGTATGCAATTTTACTGCTTCAACGCGCCCTGAATATTAT